>JAGDYQ010000007.1:9521335-9558835 GCA_021962125.1 Bulinus truncatus
ATAATGTGATAAAGGACTTATGATGCACCTAACCTCTAACCCGTAATTGTATACTTTTATGAACAGTTTATGTCTTATTTCGTGTCATTTTTTTAAAATATTTAAAAAAATTTGAATTTGATTTTTGTGTTATTTCACGAAGGAGCATACATCCAATTAATCGTATGTGAAAAACGGTTAAAATGACAAGGCACCAAGATTTCCCGGGCTGCTCCGGGTATATGTGTGTGTTTCTGTGTGTACAGTGCCGAACTTAGGGATTGGGGGTCTGGAGAGCTTGATCTCTTTGGGGGCCCTGCATTTTGATATTCAACACCATGATATGAGATAATGTACTTAAAATTTAAAGTAAAAAAAAGATTTTGGGGCCCTCAAGCTAAAAGACGAGGGGACTTTCGAAATTCTACTCCCTCCCCCACCCCAGATAATCTCTGTGTTTTTCTATGTGTGTGTGTAACGCCTATTCAAATTCCGAGTGTGTTAGTATGTGCAAAATAGGAATACGTCAGGAATTATAGCAATAAAAAAATGAAAAAACAATCACCACTTTAACATTTTTTTTTTCGAAATTCTCCCAGTTTAAAGTGATGCTGTCATGTTAACAATCACAGAAAAACGTAAATCAAAAAGCGTTTACTGGAATGAGGGTGTGCTAGGTGAGCATCATTATAATTTTAGACACAATTATCGATAAAATAATCATAATTTCGTTTCCAGTATCTTCATTATAAAATGTGGACGATTCCTTACTTCCTTGTTTTTTCTTTGTTTGTGTCTTATTATCTAATTCCATCACATATTTAACTATTTACCTTCTTCTATTACTTCTTATTTCCGTTTATTTATTTATTTCGTCACTAGTTTCGCTTGTTGTGTAGGCTGTTTGACTATTATAATAATAAAATTTGTTTATTGAGTGATGTGGCATTGTGTCTTAATGTTTGAAAACATGGATTTAGATTATATAAATTTTCAACAGAGGATGTCATTTAAAAAATTAAATCGAGAACACATACATTGAAAAAATAAAATCTCTATTTACTTAAATTGGTACGAGAAGCCTAATCATGTATAGACCATCTTAATGTTAATTTTTAAAATTACATTTTCTGAGAGTAAATATTGAATGCCGGCAACCTGTCTTCATAAAGAGCCTTCAGGGCAATAATCCAGGGTATTATAAAGACAAAAGGACAAAGCTGAGGGTAAACAAAAAAATGAACAAAATTATCATAAATTTTCATTTTCACACAGTTATCTTTATTTCATTATCTCTTTATATTTTATCTACTTCCTTTTATTAAAAAAATAAACAAGTAACCTGTTCAAAGATGATATTTTATGTGACTGGGAGACGAATTTGTCATTTTTTAAACGGGGGTGGGTGTTGATGGGAGTTGAATTCTGTCGTATAATGCAAATAAACAATTAAAATGACATGCGATTCTTAAATTTTACTCTATGAAAGAATGAAGACAATGCTAATCAATTAGTGGGAGGGTTGGTCACGATCATTTTTAATGTTAAGTCTTAATGGGGTAGTGGTGGGGTAGAGGTGGGGTAGTGATGGGGTAGAGGTCGGGTAGTGATGGGGTTAGGGTAAGGGTTATAGTGGTGTGGCAGTGATAGGGTAGTGATGAGGTAGTGGTGTGGCAGTGATGGAGTAGAGGTGTGGTAGCGATTGGGTAGTGATGAGGTAAAGATGGGGTAGTTCTAGGGTAAGGGTTATAGTGGTGTGGCAGTGATAGGGTAGTGATGAGGAAGTGATGTTGTAGTGATGGGGTAGTGATGAGGAAGTGATGTTGCAGTGATGTGGTAGTGATGGGGTATTGATGAGGTAGTGATGGGTGGTATTGGTGGGGGTGATGACAGTAAATCTGATGTATCTTGTTTACGTTACATAACTCGTGAACAGTCCCACAGGCCTACTTATGATGTTATCATCATTACTTACACCATCCTAATACTATATACACCTTGACGCCTCTTCTTTCTGTAGTCAGAGGCCTGTATACCAACATAGTGAGATACACGGCCTCAGCAAAGATCCACATATTGCAGGCGTTTACGCTGTACATGAAGATGCTGGTTAGCAGTTTACATTCCCAGTGCTGTTGACAGTTACAGCAAATATTAACGTTACCTATCACATTATGATTTAGCCTATTTTTGGCAAAATATATGAAAATAATTTATTAGTTAGCACTAGTAATAAAGATAATATTCACATTCGCATGAACATATGACGGTAGCACTAGAGACTTATTATACCATCACACGCATTCATAGATTACAGTAGTTCTAGACCAGGAGTGGCAGAGCTACGAATAGGTAAAGCACGACTTGTTTGGCCGATTTAAAAAGGGGACTGTATTCATCTGCTCTTGGTCTGTCACTTCTGCCAAATTTAAGAACCTAATGTGGTCCGCGATTTAAAAAAAAAACTCACTCTCACATTCACTGAAAAATTATTCTTAGATGTTGTTTTCCAACCTAACTACTTTAAAGTTTCCAAACAGTGTCATCTACTATCAGTGCAAGATTTACGGATAAGCTACAATATCGCATAGCTTCGGGCCCCCACTTTATAGGGCCCCCCCCCCAAAATAAAATTGCCCGAGTTAATAATTGCCAAATATATTTAAATATTTTACACCATCATATAATATCTAGACTTATTTCTCAAATAGCTTAGGGCCTTATCAACTCTAAATCCGGCACTGTCTAGTATTATTATTTTATAACACGTGTTTCTATAGCCAAAGCGAAAAGTAATTAGTTAGAGAATTGAAAACATTTACTAGTTTCGTGGTTTCGAGAATGCCAAAAGTATAAATAAATCTGACCCGGAAGTTTATACTAAAAGATTCATTTATATATAAAAATTACTTAAATCTTAAAGTAAATTTAATCTTTAATAACAAAACAATGTCAGTGGTGGACAAAGTCATCTGTATACTTACGTCACCTCTCTTTGTATGAACTCTAACGTCCCGTCAGGACCGATGGAGGACATCTTTCTCAAACCCAATGTTGCTTACAAACAGGTTGTCTTTCAGAAATGATATGACCGCTCTCGAAGGATGAATGTCAGAAATAGATTGATGCGGGAGGTTGCCCTTAGAGGAGGCGCCTGCATTTACAGGAAGAAATAACAACAAAATTGTATGGTTAAATTAAATAAAACAAGATTCTATGTTCTAACCAAAATAAAAATATTATGTTCTAAAAATAAATAAATAAAATAAAATGTATGTTCTAGCCAAATAACAACAATATATAGGAGGACCTGAACTAAATAACAACAAAATTGTATGTTCTAACCATCCAAATAACAACAAAAATGTATGTTCTAGCTAAATAACAACAACATTGTATTGTTCTAGTATTCAACTGGGGAAACATATATAAGTAGATAATTTAAAATGTGGACAGAATACTGCTGCATATTAATACAGGCCAACACACATATGTAGATACAGGCCCGTAGCGTGCGGGGGCATGGGGCCGCCCCCCGGGTTTTGTCTGGCCCTTTCTGCTTATTCGCTCTTTTTAGTAAAATGTATTACCTGGCTCCCCCCCTGCTATTGCCTGGCCCCTGCTGTAGAATGCTTATGCCATAGTTGTAAAATTTTCCAAAATACATGGGCTGTCAGATATGTAAAGTTCCCATGAGCCCTCACGGTGTAATCGGGGGCAGATGAAGGGCAGAATTCATCTGTTTCAGTAGCCAAGGCATAGTGCAGGATTGAGTAGGCTAGTGATGGGGGTACTTTTACTTCCCCCAACATAGCTCAGGTAATTAAAACTAGGTGAACCTACGAACTTTCACTAGGACCACGAGAGAACCTTAGTTTCTCACAGAGTTTTTAAACTGGGACGCCTAGGTCGACAGTCAAGTGCACGACCGTCAGTTCCTCTAGATACGTAAACCAGTGGATAGATTCCACTATAGATACATACACATACAGTTTTAGATAATATAACCGTGGATACATGCAACAACTTTAGACACGTACAACCAGAGATGCATACAACTACATAAGCATACAAATAAAGATACATACAAATAAATATAGGGCCTACATACAAAGAAATATACATACAAATAAGATGTATTCAGCTACAGTTAAATTTCTAGTCAACTAATGGTACATATAACTGTAGATACATACAAGTCAACTATTAACATATACAGCTTTATATATACAGTGCTTTTTTTCAGTGGGAACTCATGGGAGCTGAGTTCCCATACCTTTTTTTTTTTATAGACTATTAGAGTATTTTCTGACATAAGTTAAAAAACAGATGTGAAATGAGTTCCCAAACATTTTCACGCTAGAAAAAAAAAAGGCACTGTCTATACATACAACTGTAGATACATACATAGAAATGTAGATACATACAACTGTAAATAAATACAAGTCAACTATTAACATATACAGCTTTATATATACATACAACTGTAGATACATACAACTGTAGATACATACAACTGTAGAAACATACAACTGTAGAAACATACAACTGTAGAAACATACAACTGTAGATACATACAACTGTAGATAGATACAACTATAGATAGATACAACTGTAGACACGTACGACTGTAGATACATACAACTATAGATACATACAACTGTAGATAGATACAACTATAGTTACATAAAACTGTAGATAGATACAACTATAGATACATAAAACTGTAGATAGATACAACTATAGATACATACAACTGTAGATAGATACAACTATAGTTACATAAAACTGTAGATAGATACAACTATAGATACATACAACTGTAGAAAAATACAGTTGTAGAAACATACAACTATAATACATACAACTATTAATACATACAATTATAGATCTGTGCATGCGTATAAACTGATTTTGTAAGCTCTGCCTTCCATTTTCAGTTTATTTGACTTTTATGTTGGGGGTAAACAAAAAAACCAATCCGATTTAATGAAATTTTAGCTATAGGAGTGTAATATGTAATATGTAATTATATGATTTATTATTATTAACTGCTCATTTATGAATGGAATTCGCAACAACCACTGCATAATGTTCTTGTAGGGGCGTAAAGATGTCACGTTCTATTTGTATCCAAGAGTACGCACAAAAGACAGTGAAATAAAATGCAATAGAGAGTACAGAGATGATGTCATTACATGAATATTCATGGATCCTGCACATTTCTACGTAAAAATGTTTCAGAGTTATTTACATTAAAGATAAAAGTTGAATGTATCTCGGCTTTCTCTTGCGTCTGTTTGAATGCAGTATCTACACACGCACTTGCAAACACACACAAACACATACACACACACATATGTATATATATACGAGCACTTGTCTGGGACCCTAGGCTTTAATGTCTAAACATTTGGGAGTTAGAGAAGGTCTCATTTTTCAAACAAAACCATTGAGGGCCCAGCATTTTCAAGTAGCGGCTTTCACAGCGTTTTCACATGGGGCCCTCAAATGTACCATTTACCTAGGGCCCTTGAATATATCTTTGGCAAGGACCCCATATATACACAGCAACAACCCTGAATATAATATAATGGATAATAATTGCCATCTGTTCAACGTGGAGTGGTAGTCACGTGACTCGGTTGACTCTGAGATTATTACGACGTCATTGGCTCAACTGACCTATAAAATATATTTTCACAGTAACTAAAGACTACACGATGGATATCCACTTATACTTTGTCTGTTACGACATCCATTATTGCTGAGGTCAGTGATGAACATTAACTTTATGGTAGTTTTGTACTTTCTCACAAGTTAAAAGTATCCATACAGATTCGTATTAAGTAAAAAATGTTTTTCATCAGTCATAGTTTCTAGTTTTCTAAATTTGTCTTACAGCCACGTATGAATGTTTATCTTACAGCTACGTATGAATGTTTATCTTACAGCTACGTATGAATGTTTATCTTACAACTACTTATGAATAATGGTTTCCGTGCAGTATGAGCCTCCTAAGACATGCGAAAAACCAGATAGGACAAACATAGGAAACACATTAGGACAAACAAGATATTTGGTCATGTTTGTTCCCTCTGGACAGAAAAGACAATGACAGCTAATTCTGTTGGCCGAAAAAAAGAAAAGGATAAAACCCATTCACAGCACCACGACCCCCCCCCACACACACACCTCCCCTACCCTTTCCAACTTTTTTCCTCTGAGGAAAAAAAATACTCACTTGCAACAGAGCATGATAATAATAGCGACAAGGAGAGCACTGATAGAGAAGCTGTAGCCTACAGTGTACAGAAGTTTCAATTTAGAGCCTTGCTCCTGGTGGATAATAGTCAAAGTCATGTGAGTGTATTACAAAACAACAGCAAAAACAACAACATCATTATCATTATAACATCGTCAATAATATATTATTACTAGCTGTACCCTGCAAAACCTTTATATAGAGTTATATGCCCTTATGCTGGATCGGTAGGCTAGGTTATTTTTTTTTGGTTTCGGGCAGATCCGATTTTTTCATGATTGTATTTTATACTGTACTGTTGTATTCTTTACTTTCGATTTAACGCAGAACCCAAATCGCTATTATTTATATATATTGATTATGTCAGTACATTTTTTTAAAAAAGGAAATGGGGTAAAACAAACATCTGTAAGTGTAGGGGTTAGTTATGTAAGTAAGCTGTAAGCAGTATTTAAAATGTAGTAGAAGCAGTGGCCTAACTAGCGCCTCCCCTTGCTGAATAGATAGTATGCAGCATGTAGAATGATGTAGTAGTTGTGATGTCGTGATTGAGAGGTGACAACAATTTTTAAACGATTCTGATACATATTTGTATTGAAGCCATCGATTCCGATTGGATTTCTTTATTTCTGTTGCACGATTTCTATAAATCGTCCCGTCACTATTGTATGATATGTGTTGCTATAAGACAAATATCTTACCATCACTATTGTATGTCTTGCTATAAGAAAACCATCATGCCATCACTATTGTATGTCTTGCTATAAGACAACCATCCTACTATCACACTTATACAGTATGTGTCTCTATAAAACAATCATCCACAATAAATTAGTTGTTTTTCCACCATGATTGTTTCGGTTCTGAATAACATCTGTTAGAACTTTTATTAACCTTCTAACTTTAGAATGATTACAGATTTAATCAATAAACTGACCACTATCTTTTTTTTTTCTTTTTCGTAAAAAGATTTCTCTTGACCAGCACTCGGAGACTGGGATCAACTGGAATATTTCTCGAGTGAATCATTCATTTATTTTTTGTGGACAACTTACTTTCTACAGCCTACAACAAACGAGCAGTGAACAACTTAAAATCTTTTCTCCTAACCCGACAAATATGGTTTCTGTCTAAACAAGTGGCCTCTGTCGATGCATGTGGCTTCTGTCTAAAGAAGTGGCATCTGTCTACACATGTGGCTTCTGTCTAAACAAGTGACTTCTGTCTATACAAATAACTATTTATAACTTCCAATTTTAATAATAATTTTCTTTCACTTTTAAGTGTGCAATACTTAAAATACCTTTATTTTCAAATTAAAATTATTCTAGTTCAGATGTCGAGATTAGTTATCTAATATCATTTACTGAAAGAGTACGGTCCATCAGCAGAGAAAGGAATCGTAGTTGATCACATGACTGTTGCATATAAACAACTTTGTTTTATAATGTATTATTACCATTACTAGTGCATTTTGTTGATGTGTAAATAAACACGAATCAAAACAGTTTAAAATAAGGTGAACAATTTTAACGTGAAATAAATGTATTCTTATGTTTTGTTAAAATAATTCATATTCGAAATATATATCTTACTATAATGACATATATATGCTAGCTGTTTTTGTTTTTTTTTTAATATTGGTATTTAAGTCATTCGATATATGAAACATGGTAAAGAACCAAATGTGTGAACTTACTGCATGGAAAGTCATATCAATAGATTGTTTCACACAGTCTGAGTAATTAGTCCACTCAGCATTCATGATCGGATGGACCCACCAAGTGCCGTTTTCATTACACGTTCTTGTGGCCATTTCTGGTAAGAATTAAAATGTTTGATTTCACTTGTTGTTAATTATTATGCAATGTATTCAATGTTTTCTTTCTTTTTTTTTTTAAAATTGAACTTCAATCAGTTTAAAAAACGTAATAATTATAAATAAAATTATATTTATGGTTATTAATATACTAAAGAGTTTTCATTGAAAATTTTCTATAGCTATCTATGTGAATTAATCAGTCTAACATAACGAATCATTTTAACATCAAAGAATAACACTAACATCAATTAATCACTCTAGCATCAACCAATAACTCTAATATCAACCAATAACTCTAATATCAACCAATAACTCTAATATCAACTAATTACTCTAACATTAACGAATAACACTTACACCAATTAATCACTCTAACATCAACCAAAAACACTAATATCAACCAATAACTCTAACATCAACCAATAACACTAACATCAACCAATCACTCTATCATCAACCAATCACTCATCTTGCACAGATCTCACGTGGTTACCATTTTTATTGAATCCGTGAATGTAGTTGGGACAAGGTTTTTCAACTGTGACTCCTGCAGGGGTCTTATCCCAGCACAGTATCCCGTCCCATGACACATTGCACATAGGCCCATTAGTACCTGAAGGGAAATCGAAGAGTTAAGACACGTCAGGTCAGACAATGTAACCCCCCAACAAGCATTAATAAATAATACGGTCACACGAAAAATAAAAGTAAATTGTGGCTTCTGTCATTAATCAATTTACTTTTGATCAGAGTCATCATAAGAGCTTCATACCCCCTCCCCTCCCTTTCCCCCAATCCACTCCAGATAAGTCAACGTGTATGTGGTGTCTTGAAATTAGGCCAAGGTAGAGTTGAGACCATGAGCATCATGTGATTGGAGAGGGAGGGGGGAGGCTCAAGCAAGGTAATTCGGGGCCACTATGTAAAGAAACATTGGGGGGGGGTTAAGCAAAAACACATTAGGGGCCCCAAAGTAAGAGAACGTCAGTTTCATGAACCTTCGCCCAAAGGAAAAGGGCAAGGTACCGGGAGAGCCAATGAATGTAGAAAGTAGTGTGCACCTGTTTCGCCTGTAAAATTACAACACATACATATTAGTGCTGCACAGCATAAAGTCATGTTTATTCTTTTGAAGCTTGAAGTAAGTTTAATGTATTCCCTTGATTCTAATTTGTGTTTACTATTAATGTACCCTCCAAAAAGATGGAATAAAATCTCTTAATCGTATACTGACCGGATATTGCCAATGAGACAATTGTGTAGTATATGTGTGTATATATACTCACACCAATTAGACAAATGTGTAGTATATGTGTGTATATATACTCACACCAATGAGACAAATGTGTAGTATATGTGTGTATATACTCACACCAATGAGACAAATGTGTAGTATATGTGTGTATATATACTCACACCAATGAGACAAATGTGTAGTATATGTGTGTATATATACTCACACCAATGAGACAAAATGTGTAGTATATGTGTGTCTATATACTCACACCAATGAGACAAATGTGTAGTATATGTGTGTCTATATACTCACACCAATGAGACAAATGTGTAGTATATGTGTGTCTATATACTCACACCAATGAGACAAATGTGTAGTATATGTGTGTATATATACTCACACCAATGAGACAAATGTGTAGTATATGTGTGTATATATACTCACACCAATGAGACAAATGTGTAGTATTTGTGCGTATATACTCACACCAATGAGACAAATGTGTAGTATATGTGTGTATATATACTCACACCAATGAGACAAATGTGTAGTATATGTGTGTATATATACTCACACCAATGAGTCAAATGTGTATATGTGTATATATATACTCACACATATGAGACAAATGTGTGAGTATATGAATATATATACTCACACACCAATGAGAGAAATGTGTAGTATATGTGTGTATATACTCACACCAATGAGACAAATGTGTAGTATATGTGTATATACTCACACCAAATCCTAGGCTGCAATGGTCATGTAGGCAAGATAGTTAGTTAATACATTAGCGGAGATGTGTGAGGTTAAAGTTACAAGGAAATAATGTTGAGCTAAAATATTTCCAATCGAGATGATAGTAGTAAATAAAATATTTTATTTTTAACATTTTTTTCATATTCCTAATATATTTTCCTTTATAAATTAATATTATTTTTATCAATCACTAGAACAAAATTTTTCTAGTTATAATCATAATATTATTATTTTTATCCTCAAAGTCCAGATTTCCTCCCCACCCCCACATATAACCGTGTTGACTTATTCTTCAAACCTAACACTTCTCCACTTTTATCCCCCTAAGAGTTCAAGACAAACATGTTTGTTTTTTTATATAGGTGAGTTACAATCAACATAGCGTGGAAATTTTACGACTCAGGGAAGATCTCTCTCTCTCTCTCTCTCTCTCTCTCTCTCTCTCTCTCTCTCTCTCTCTCTCTCTCTATCTATCTCTCTTTTATGATACTGCTACGGTCAACCTTCTAGCCAAATAAATATCATCTTAAGACTCCAAACATAAAATATAGATGTTAGCCGACGCAGTCAACATAGATCGACTTCTGAAACTGTGCCCAAGTCAAACTCCTTGGCATTTCCCGTAAACACCCAGACGATGAATGAAAACAGCTAAAGAGCGAAGAATTGCGTTTGTTTCCTCTGTTGACAAGTCGTGAAAATGTTGACCAGCTTTTTATAATGAGGCTCGCAAGGGAAAAGACTTTGTATTATTATACGAGGCAAAATAGGTCCCCATTTTTTTCATATCACAAAAAAAATGACCTAAAGCACCGTTTCAAAATATTTAGACTTATAGTTATTGTATAATTATTTATAAATATAATTTAGACATTTGATGATTAATTGTATTAATCCATTCACAGATTGATTATCACATTGTGTGAAAATTAAACTTTTGTAGTACTTTAAAAAAAAATTTAAATAAAAGGAGTCGGATATCTTAGTTGTGTGAATTAAATGTATGGCTCACATAGCCTACATTGAATTACCAAGTCAATTGATTTTTTAAAAAAAATCAAATAAATAACAAGACAGCTTATCAATGTGATGTATCTATGTAGCCCTGAGTAACAAGGATGCCTATCTATGCCATATCTGTGGCATTAGAATTTGTGAATTTGTTAAAATGTCTTGAAAATATTTTTATTAAAGATTGTTCATGCTGTTTTGATACATATGTGTGTGTGTGTGTGTGTGTGTGTGTGTGTTTATATATATATATAAGTAATACTGGACCTACTGTTGAGTCTGTCCCAATCACTTTGTGAATTGACTCGAAAACAACTTTGTTTGGCTTTCAGAATGAGTCGCCTTTGTTCTTTGATGGACATTACTGACACAACCTGTAAGATAAAGACACATACATGGATGACATTTGATGGACAATATTGAAACAACCTGTAAAATAAACACACAGACATTGATGAGATTTGGAGGGCATTTGATGGAAATTACCGACACAACCTGTAAGATAAACACATTGACATTGATGACCTTTGATGGACATTTGGTGGATTAAACACACAGACATTTATAAGGATAATTAAAATAAATTCCAAAATCTGTATGAAATAAATGAATGTACTATTAGAAAATATACAAAAGTAATAGTTCACAGCACACACATACATTTTTTCCTTATTAATATACACACAGAAGCATGACAACAGCTAGAATATAAACACATTAATTAAAATATATGTACCATAACAGCTGTAGAAAACTTATACATTTTACCGAATTGAATAAAACATAAGTCTCTATTTAGGCTCCTATTATAAAAACATTGTGATATAAACACACACACTCACACATAAGGATTACACACACAACTATTACACACACGTATTAGTTACAAACACGTATTACACACACAAGTATTGAACACTATCATTATTTGTAATACGTCAGGGAATAAATTAGATATTTATATCTCACTGGTTGTTTGAAAGTTCCCAGTGTTTTATTTAAGCAACATATATTACAAAAAGAACAAACAAAATTTGTTGTGTAATAAATTAATTTTAAAAAACTGGTAATTCAAAAACGGGTCGTCTACAAGGATTTCAAGTCTAAATTAAAAAAAAAAAAATACTATGATTAAACTTTAAAATGACTTCTTTACAAGAAACTGCAATTAGCTTTGAAAAAAACCAGTTAATGGAAGCTTTTATATTTTTTAAAATGATAGAGTTAGTAAAGTTGTTTATTTAACTTCGTTATTCCTGAGATTCAAAGTTAAAAAAGAAACATTCGTAATAAAAAAGCAATAGTATTTAATAATCATGGCTGTACTCTAAACAATGAGACAATAACTATTATAATTTTAATCTAAGAGAAACTGTGGCGTGGCCAAATATTTAATGAAAATGACGAACGAAGAGATTAAAGTGTAGATGTGAAAATCATTGGCGCATATATATATATTTTGGGGCCCAAAAGAGAGACACATATGAGCCCCAAGGCAATGTTACCCTTAGTAGGGACCCTATTGAGACACCCTTTTTGGAGCTCAAGGCAAATTAGTATTAGGGGTGGGGGGGGAGCTAAAAGCAATGTCAAGGCCACCATTTGCAAACCTTGTGCCCCTTATAATCTATGGAAACAACTGGAAAGTGATTTAGCCCGGCGTCTATAATAACGGCTCAGTTTATCAGTGTGTGTGGGGGCTTGCTTGTAAAGAAAGATCCAGGCAGGCGCCCCCTTTGAGTGGGGGACCTATGCTGCCACACAGTGTGTCTATCCTTTAAAACGGCCCTGGCATAAGACTGCATTGCTAATCATTAAAGTTGGGCGACGTCACATTCGTTTGAGAACGTACAGTAGCAACTGGTTTGTTTTATCACCAATCAAATCGATTACATTACTTGTCAACGAAATGGCTCTATCGATTCTTTCTATGCATGTTTTATAGTCATTCTCTCTTCCTCTCTTCCCCCCCCCCCAATACAAAATAAAACAAAACAGACGACGTCCAGATATAGCAACAGTTCGTGCAAAAGTGTGAATTGCCTTTTAAAGAGACATCACGACTCGGTGCACTTTTAGCTGGCAGCTATCAGATAACTTTCTTTTTGTGGAAAAAAAATATTTGGTCTGAACAGAAAGCATGAGCTGACAACACATTTCTTGATGAGAACTTGTCATACTTAAATATGAATATCATGTCTTAGAGTAAGCTGAGTGATCATTGCAATACCTTGCTATGATTTGAATTAAAAATAGTAACAGCCTTTTTTTCTTTTTACAGTTATGTGTATGGAAATAATATTATTATCAGGGCCGGAATTCTGTTGATACAGGCCTTAGATTTGTTACCAAAATGGGCATAATTTCGCGAACAACTGACAAAAAAATGTATCACCTGTGAATTATATTATAATGCACAGACAGTAGACGATATGCCTGTTTCCAGAAGATGCAAGATTTATTCAGATTTCTTTCCCGTTTTCACGTATGAAGCTAGTAGTGAAAAATTACTGATCGTCATAATGATAAACTAGGGCCAATCTTTTCATGGCCTAAGGCTACAGTCGAATGGTTAATCTGACTATTTTCCTGTGACGTCTCTGTAAGGTTAATTTTATCTTTGAATCATATATCGAGCATGTAATCACCGAAGGGACTGTGTTGAAGTAACCACTCCTTTAACGTAGAAACTTTAGCCAGGAGGTGCAAAAGTCACGGAGGCATTACGGTGGCTATAGACAAAATGGCTTCGCGGACAATCCAACCAGGTGACTCGGTGGATGTGAGCCCCATTAGAGCGACGCAGATTACGGCTGTGAGTTCCACCAACTCCAGTCACATGTTCTGTGGTGCCTCCAAGGTAGGAGTATAAAAGGTCAGTACAAAGGCTGTCTGTAGGATCAATGGATAAACATCTCAACATCGCAAACACTTTATAGAATATTCAAACTCGAGGCCTGTATCACCTGGCCAGATGATCTATCTTACAGCCCAGTCCTCATTGAAGGACTATGGCATCAGCCATGTGTTGATGGGAATGTTATAACAGGCTCTTTTGAAACAATAACAAGCAAAAAAATATTTAAAAACATCTATCCTTAACAATTTTATTATCAAATAAACAGCAATCACTGCCTGTTTAACTGTTTAATCAATATACTTTGTTCTTATAGAAGTAAACACAATTTTATGGCATTATTATTGTTGTTGCTGGTCCAGATCTTTTAACCTTGTTAACTTTTATTCTGACAATATTCACCAGACTGTAGACATGGGGAATGGCGTTTTTCATGGCTTCAAGGGATACAATTCACACCAACTCGGCATGTTGATTCTTCCTGGAATTACAGCATTCCTTCACAACAAAACTCTCCATGGTCCACTCATCACCATGTTAACATCTTTTTATTTTATTTTTTGTTTGGAGGTCGTAGTACGGGTCTCTAGCCAGTGGTCAGATCAAGGACGACCTCCAGACAAACAAATGGTCTGAAATGTTTTCTTTCTGAGAGACAGCCAGGGGAGAAAAACAAGGGTGTAGTGGGTGGAACAAATCACTGTGTTCAACTCCACACAAATGAGATGGACAGTTGGAAGTTTGATACAATTATCCCCACAGTTATGTGACTTGTTCAAACAATAGGGTGTACTATAATTGCATGGGGTTCAGAAGTGGTGTTTTTTTTTTGTTTTTGTTTTGGTGAAAATATTTGTAACACGTAAACTAACTAACAAAATGGGACCCATACACATCTTTTATCACTGACCTATGTCAAAACAACTGTCATCATTTGTACTTTAGGTTTTAACATTCACAATTAGTTTTTTATATGTTTATATTTAAAAAAAAACAAAACAAAGAAAAACATAATAAAGTACTTGCCACAGGCTTAAGGTTTCTAACGTTGCACTTTAGATCTTTAATTTGAAACATTTTTGTGTTGTTTTTTTGTAGTTCTTTTAGGGCATGTTACAAAGTGAATACATAATTATCTGTTGAAAATAATATCATGGTTGTTCTTATTTCTAACTGTTTTATCCACTCGTAACTTCTGTTTGTTTGGGAATTTTGAGTAATCGATTTTTAAGGCACTTTTTTAGTGATAGATTTTTTCTTGAAATTCGCATACATGTTCTTGCTCCATGACAATGCATGTTTCAATAATTATTTTTGCAACAAATTAGTAAATTTACATTATTATATGAGAACATTAGCTTATATAGGTAAATATATATTAATACTACATAAATTAAGTTTTCGCAGAATCGCTGCACAGGTAAAAAGTGCACGCCTTGAGCCCTTTATGTCCCCAAGATCAGATACATCGGCAAAAATGAAACTTAAAATATTTTAGGAAACGGTTACTTTTAAAAAAAAATTCTGATTTTATTTTTTTATTTGCTTGTTTAAAATTAAGTAACAAATGTTCCTTTCGAATATATAAAAGATTGAACTAATACTGAATTAATGAAACAAATGACTATTTAATAACCGAGTTAAGTGTCTGAGTGACATAACTATAACGTCTTAATAATTTGTGTTTTGTTTCTTTTCATTTTGTGTTTTGTTTTTTTATTTTTTAGTTTTTAATGAGGTTTGGCTAACAATTACAACAGAGACACTTTTCCTTCAAGAAACTATGGAACTGTAAACAAACAATGACTGACTGTTCCACTATAGAACTGTAAACAAACAATGGCTTACTGTTCCACTATAGAACTGTAAACAAACAATGACTGACTGTTCCGCTATAGAACTGTAAACAAACAATGGCTTACTGTTCCACTATAGAACTGTAAACAAACAATGACTGACTGTTCCACTATAGAACTGTAAACAAACAATGACTGACTGTTCCACTATAGAACTGTAAACAAACAATGGCTTACTGTTCCACTATAGAACTGTAAACAAACAATGGCTTACTGTTCCACTATAGAACTGTAAACAAACAATGGCTGACTGTTCCACTATAGAACTGTAAACAAACAATGACTGACTGTTCCACTATAGAACTGTAAACAAACAATGGCTTACTGTTCCACTATAGAACTGTAAACAAACAATGACTGACTGTTCCACTATAGAACTGTAAACAAACAATGGCTTACTGTTCCACTAAAGAACTGTAAACAAACAGTGACTGACTGTTCCACTATAGAACTGTAAACAAACAATGACTGACTGTTCCACAATTAAGACGAGAAAAAAATATTTTAAGACATGTCAGGAAAAGTTGTCGCAAGAACACGAGGGGGAAAAATAAAAAAAAATAAAAAAAATACATGCAATAAAAAAGATCAGCTGAAAGATGACATGGAGTCTAATAGTGCGCTGAGCTGTGGAGAAATTTCTTCAGCAATAAAACAAAATATTATCAGGAAAAAATTGACATGTTAAAATAATGAAAAACAAATAAAAATAACCTTTTCCTCCGTAAAAGAATACGAAGTTCATTGTATCAATGTTTACATTAACACGAGAAATGGATGAATCAAACCAGTAAGTGTAACCTTGATGTAAGATGAGTATATAACAATAATGTAAACAGATGAGCGTGATCAATAATAATATGAGATCAACATTTTAGTGGGGGGGGGGGGCAGCAATATCATATTTTAAGACGTTTTTAGTACTTTGCATAACTAGCAGACGTTAAGTGTTTTTGTAAAGATCAAAATGTTACTGTCCATTTATCAAGTTCAAGGCTGATTCACTGGGGCGTTTTAAATTAGCTGGACTGGGCAGTATTGGCAGGGATGGCAGTAGAAAAACACAATTTGAAAAATAAATAAATAAAAATTAATAACAGTGTGAAAAATTTTGATAAATTTAACTTCCTTTACAAACAACAAACTTCTGAAAATGTTTTTTTTTTCCCTTTTGTTTTGTTGAATACGATGAAAGGCTGGCTCCTTTTGCACAAAAATACTTTCAAATTCGGTAGAAAACTTAATGAATGTAAGGATAAGCCATTTTTACCGAATATTGGTAAAGCGGTCCATAGATAGACGATGTTTATTTCCCCTCCCCATTTTATTAAAATTTGTGAAAGGATGGGAAGTTTATAAACAATAAAGTGTAACTGACTGTGGTTCTTGCTGATTTTCATTCACAAGCGAGAATGTAGTGAAGGTCGCAATACGCTATCTCTTGCTGCTCTTATACAGTCCGGCAATATTATTTTTAGAAGGCCACACGTGGTTGCCTGCCCCTGCTCTACTTGCATCTAATATAATCGAAACCTCTGAATTAGTTTCAGTCAATTGATTTTAGCCTGATTTCTCAAATTAGGACAAGTGATACACAAGTGTGATCTGACAATTAGGTCATTGACAAATCTAATTGCCTGACTCTCATCCAGTTTATTGTGCCGGATAATAAAGACACGGTGAGCCACGTCATCTAGACTTGTTACTCACATCACCGTTGCTGGAGGCTATGGAGATGAAAGTTTAGAGGGTTTGAAATCTGTAATGATCTCGGTTATATATATATATATATATATATCAGTGAGGTTGAGACCGAACACTACAATAGATATTTATTAATGGCAGATTAGAGTTTTATAAACTTGGTTCATTGGTAGTTTTAACAAAGATATATACATGATGTACTCTACAGGAGGGGGGCCAGATATTCTACAGCAGGGGCCAGGCAATAGCAGGGTAGCCAGGTAATACATGTTACTAAGTAGAACAAAGAAGCAGGGGGGCAGACAAAACGCAGGGGGGGTGGCCCCCCTCTGGCCCCCCCCCCCGCACGCTACGGGCCTGGTCTGAATGTTACATATTAATGTTTTATATTAGTAAAAACCTAATGAGGTCACTTGACACTTTTGTAAAAAAAAATTACACACAAGAAAATATTTAAAGCTATAAAATATAATGTCTTCATATTTATTGCATTGCACGAATAAAAATTTAATTTTGAGACATTTCAATAGGGAATTAGAACATAGTATTAAGCTCGTTTAATTTTTGGTCCATTTTACTTTCAGTTGTTTTACTTCTCTGTCACTGTACATATCTGAATCAATGACGGACACCGTTTTTATTTTTACCACATCATGTCACAACTCGTTACTGTCTGACTGACAGCGAATCAAAGAACACCTGCTATTAAATAACAGTTTGACATGCTGTGTGTGTGTGTGTGTGTATTTGCGCGTGTGTGTCTGTCACAAAGAAACTGATCTGGCTTGGTCAACCAGCGACTTTTGTTGACTGCTGAAACCCACTGAAAACATCTCATTACTTTTAATTTGCTAGAGGACTTCTACTTCCTGTGATTGATATACCAATGTCTTAGAGTACCTGTCCTTTCCATTACTGATGTAAAATGTCTCCATACTGATAAGTGATTTGCAATGTTTTTTTTCACATTGATCGATGGCTTGCACTATTTTCTTATTGACTGTTTATTTATAATTTCTGTATTAAAAAAGACAAAACAACCTTTCATCAGTCCATAAGGACAATCGGGGCAGATGAAGTATAGAATTCATCTTTGTCTGTAGCCACCACAGCGCGTTAAGGGATTGTGTGGTTAGCACTGTGACCAGCTGCTTATAACACTTTAGTGTGATACCCAATTAAACCTGGGTGGACTTTGGGTATATTCAACCGACTTTCACCATGACCTGACGAAATTTCTCGTATTTCTCACCGAGGTTTGAACCCGAGACTCTCAGGTGGACATTCCAGCGTTCTACATTCCTCGACTTCCCCCTCCCCCCCTTTCCCCCCTTTCCCCCGTTGTAATTTAATGGGTGTTTAAAAATGTCTTTCTAATGATGGTTGACTTTTAAAGAATATACATTGGTGGGTGTCTTACAATGTCTCTCAAAAGAGACTTCAAAGTGTCTTGATCAAGACAGTAGGGCTAGAGGATAGGGTTTGGGTTGTACGGACGATGATTATTAGCAACAGTATTGATATAAATATTAGATGTTAAATTACGCGAAGGTTTCATTGTTGGTATGCTATAAATATCAGATGTTGAATTCCGCGAAGGTTTCATTGTTGGTATGATAGGTTTTAAGCTACTGTATACATGTACAGTAATAGTACAGCCAATCCAAAGTGATAGATCCACAAGTCGTGATTCGGAATTGGAAATGCCTATTAAGCTTCCTAGCACAAGGGGAAATAATTCAGACAGATCATCTCCGGAAAAAAATCACAGCGTACAAACAAGGTTTATTTAAAATTATGGAAATATTTGAAATTTTATATCAAGCAGAAAATAAATAATTGAGCAATAAATCAAAGTTTTACAATATTAAATATATTTATTTATCATCATCATTGAGATTTAACTGCTCCATAAATTAACCGATATAAGTTATTTTTGCTTCAATCAACGTTGTAAATAGCGGTTTATAATTTGTAAATGGACAGCTCTGGAATAGACAGCACCCAGTTACACCATTAGTAGGTCAGTTAAGACCTCCATAGTAACACACCATGGGATGCCCGGAGTTTTAAATTAAACAGGAAATGAAAGTGGAGATCAACTAAACTGACCAGAATTAGTTCTGGAACGAGAAGAAAAAACACTGGCAAGAGCGGCCATCTGCTTCCATACTCCAGTCACTAAACCATGTGAGTGGCTTGCGTATAGGCTCTATGACAGGGGTTGGCAAACGATTTAGTCGCGGGCCAAATTGGGCTCCTAAATTTGACTAGAGGGCTTGACCAAAGATCATTTGGATGGAGTGTTGGCTCGAACTAATGTAAATTAAAGGTAAAGGTCATATCATAAAAGGCTGGTGCTGTTCGTCACTCAAAAATGAGTGGCGGCCCGGATAAAACAGTTCGGTGGGCCGAATTTGGCCCGCTGGCCGTAGTTTGCCCTTTGTTGCTATAATATATAGACATATTACCCTTTTGAGGACTAGAGGCAAAAAAAAACTAAAACTTTATTGAAATTAAGTTCAACAGTCTTTTTTTTTTATACTGGTATATAAGAGCAATTATTATTTAGAATGTCTTCAACAATACTTTCTTTAATTAGTCTGTACGTTGTCATGACTCACTTGTAATGAACATCTTAAACTAGTGCTCAAGAGAAAGTTTAGCTGGAGACTTGACCATCCAATACCAAAGCCATTAAAGGCAGTTCAATGTTTATTAACCAATATTTTATTTGGAGCGTTTTTATAGAAATTTAGCATATTAATGAATTAAAAACAATGAATTAATTGTTTAACTAGCTCAGAAACCGGATCATAGCTGATTACGTATTTTAAAATCAGCATTGTCAACTTTACTTAATAACAGTTAAGTTGAAAATTATAATAGGGCAAACTATAATATATATATATATAAGCGATTTGGGCTCTGCGTTAAATCGAAAGTAAAGAACTAATACAACAGTATTCCAGTCTAGAATACAATCATGAAAAAATCGGATCTGCCAGAAAGCAAAAATAACCTAGCCTACCGATCAAGCCTAAGGGGATATAACTCTATGCAAAGGTTTTGCATGGTACAACTAGTAGAATTATATTTGTTTCTACTTCGCTGCACACATATTAGACACATGAAAGAAATTTGATAATGGGCTATTGGTTAACTATATATCGATACAATCATTTGAAACTCTTAGACAGGATAAAAAGCCTAAGTTTACACCTTTTTTTTTTCTTTTTATAAATTGAAGTGAACTGGGAATCATATTTATAAAAGAGTTTTTACGGATAGAGAAAATCACGTATAAAAATTAATGATACTTGAGCATCTTTATTCTAGATGGTAAAAAAAAAATACACAGACTCATTGTCAAAGACACGAAGCCGACACAATCAACGTGATAAACACAATCAAAGTGACCGACAAACAAAAGACCGACACAATCAATGAGACGGACACAATCAATGAGACGGACACAATCAATGAGACAGGCATCATGAACGAATCGAGGGCCCTTTGGAATCGAGGGCCCTTTGGAATCGAGGGCCCTTTCATCAATGATGACGTAAATTTAATCCTTTTTTTCTGTTCATTTATCAATATTTCCCAATATACACCCAAAAACACATTTTTACACTCAAATGATAATTAGTTCAAACATGCTTTATTGATTTATTTGTTTTCCCCTCAGTGTGCTCAAGTGTTCACCTAGAATTGACAGGTGAAATTATGGCAATGGACACAGTCACGCTATGTCATAATTAGTGTTTTCTTTAATTGCAACGATCTGATATGTTCCACTTGTAAAAATTTCTGATTGCAACGATCTCAAATGTTCCACTTGCAAACAATTTCTGATATCAACTGCGTTTCCTTTTATTTTTTCTCGGTCAGAGATCTTCGTGACACTCCCATGATTTTGTTCTCGTTTTAATGTTGTTGTCTGTTTGATATTGTTCATACGACTTCCATTTTCCGTTGTGCAGTACGCGACAGTTTGTTGTTTCTCTAGCAATGGAACGTAGACAGAGAACGTCAAGTTTTGATTGGATCAGACTATTGATCTATAAATATCTGAGTAAAACAACACAGACCAAAATATGTCTGCGTGTTTTTTTTTCTTTTTTAACCACCGTATCCTTTCTTACAGCTTCACAAATCTAATAATAAAACTAAAAGGTACTGGGCCATAAACTGTGGGCCATAAACTGTGGGCCATAAACTTTGGACCATAAACTGTGGGCCATAAACTGTGGGCCATAAACTGTGGGCCATAAACTTTGGGCCATAAACTTTGGGCCATAAACTGTGGGCCATAAACTTTGGGCCATAAACTGTGGGCCATAAACTGTGGGCCATAAACTGTGGGCCATAAACTTAAATGTCTTTTTTTTAACTGGATAATATTTCATTTAAATATGAATACATTTCAAAAAAGTTCAGCTAAAATTACCATTTTATTATGACAAAAATGAAATAAATAAGAAAAAGATACAATTTTTTTAATAATTAGAAAAATGCCAACTTCTGAAAGGCAAGTGATTTATGTTAATTTAATTTCCTGAGTGTGGCATCATTCCTTTCTCATTAATCACTTTCCTTATTCTCGACCAACTTAAGTTACTTTCCTAATTGATTACTTTCATTATCTTAACAGTACACTGGGAAAAATTAAGCAAGCGGTGCTATTATCCCAAACATATTTAATGGACTATGAAGCTAATTAAGTGCAAACTTTTCCACCCAAAACTGGAAGTTTGAACCAAGTTAAGCCAAACGCCTTGATTCAAGAACCGTTAGCTCCAAGTCACTAACCAGTGGTGTAGAGAGAAGCAACCTCTAGTGGCCATCCCATCTTCTTCTGTCAGCGCCATCACACACCCCCCCCTAACCCATCTCCCCCCCTTCCCTTGCATCCTCTCTGAATTTTGAGATGACTGCTGTATGCATGGGGAGAATGGTGAAAGTTCGTTGAGTGCTAACTCCGCTAGCGGGAAATTATTTCTCTCTGTGAAGTGTCATATCTTTATATGAGAATTTTTTCTCCCTCCTCTTGTTCACTCTCTTTCAGCCTTGACTGCGAAATGATAAGTCCAAGATAAACAAAATGATTTTACCGTTCCAGAGTCCTATATATCAATAGAGAGAGAGAGAGAGAGAGAGAGAGAGAGAGAGAGAGAGAGGGAGTGGCGTCGCTAACAACAGTGGCGTGTCGCTAGTAACTTGGGTTGTTAAATATACAGTGGCGTCGCCTGGCAGGGGCCCCGCAATTTACATTAATGGTTATAATTGTTATTGTAAAACATCCGTTAAATCGGGCCCAACAATTCGTAAGGCCGGTCATTTTAAACATTACTTTACTCTAGATATAAAGTAACACACTTTACTCCCCATGACACAATTAGGCTATTGCCTAAAACATTAGACCAATAAGAGTAAACAATACATCCTAGATATTGTTTTTGTACATAGCTGATATATATATATATATATATATACATATATATATATATATATATATATATATATATATATATATATATAGGCTTGCCATACGTCCCGGTTTGGCCGGGACAGCCTCGGATATACTGGGTTGTCTCGGGCTCCCGCCCGGTTGTTGAAATTGTCCCGGTTTAGATTCAGGGCACAGTTTCTTGGAAATAATTCAGCAAAATTATTAGATCAGAGAATGATTAATCTGCTCTTGTGTGATCAGTAACATTTTGGTAAGTAACACAGTAATACAAATTTACAGAAGTGAAAAATACGAGTGGTACAACAAGAAGAAAACTGTTTTGTTTTGTAAAAATATCATGTTTGTATACCATTATGAATAAAATAACAAAGATTATCTATTCTATATTTTAAGTGTTTTTTACATTATTGTTTTCATACCCCCCCCCCCCGGAACCGACATCCCTAAACCTAAAGTAAAAAAGACAGAACTGTCCCGGTTGGTCCGTGAAAAAATACGGCAACCCTATAAATATACCCCTCAACCTTTATCAATAACAGTAAACAATGCACTAAAAAGTAAAAAAAAAAATAAATGTTTCATCTCTCGGACAATAAAGCGTGGGTGTACACTCATTTATTAATCACTCTCTATAGCAACCACGCTTTATTCTCCAAGTAATGAACCATTTATTTACTTTTTTTTTTACTTTTTAGGGGATTTCATACTTTTATTTTGAAAAAGCGTGTTTGTTATAAATATTTTTTTAACTCAATAATTTTTTCTTAATTTTAGTGGTTCTATTCTACCCGCGTGATCCTTTGTTGTGACGACTGCTGTGATTAGTTGATACTGGGGAGATAGATGGCCTTCCTTCCAGACGTACATACAAGCCGACTAGGCGTCCTAGGAAGAAGGGTGTAATAATAATAAAAGATATGGATAGAGCGAAGCCGTGAAAGAGTAAGCACGATGTGGCTTTAAATACCTGCATATAGTATAGTGTGGATAATAAACTATTACGTATTGACTAATATATCACTCAAATATTTTAATGTGAAGAAAATGTCATCGTATAAATCTGGAGATACAATATAAATAAAGAAATCAAAGGTTATTTCAAGTCAACATTAAAAAAAATGTATCCGATTTGGGCATTTATGGAACTTTTTATTTTCTTCGGAGTAAACCAGGTCATCCTTTCGGATACAGGAAAGTCAACTTAAGAAAATTATCCCCTGGCTGGTGTGTTGGGACGATGCGAGATCTAACAATTTACAGAGACTTTAGTGTTACAGTTGACAGATGAGTAAACTTTGAACTTTGTGTACTACTAATGTTTTTACAATAAAATGTCTGAAATAGTGATTGAAATAATGATTGTTTTCTTATATTGTATATTTTATTTCGTTTGTGCCTTCTTTATTGAATTTGTTATTTTATTATTTGTTCTTTTGAAAACCGGTAAAGATGATAATATGCTCCTGTCTAGCTGGACGAGACATCAGATAATTGAAAGAGCTGAGGTCAGCTATATAAATCTTATTACTGTCCATTATATTCTTATTGTGTGATATGTCCATCTCTAGATGGAATCCGTATTTATAATAGTGTTACTAGTCACGTGCTTGCACTACACGGTTGGTTTATATTTATTTTCAATTGTCTTATACTATTTCACATTGATGGAACGATGCAGTTCAAAGGTTATCGCACATAAAAAGAATGTGTATGAATGAAATAACAATAGCATGACATGGTAACGCGCAATGTGAGCAGAAGACATAATCACACATTGTCAATGCACTCTTTCTGAGCACACAAGCTGAGTGAACAATATGATCACACTTTATTAGCACACACATTAGCACATACATTATATTATAACACCGTATGAGTACACATGCTGAGTGCACAAAAGCAGCACATTAAATTAGCACACATAACCTGAACACTAAATTAGCTCACATATAAGCACACCGTGTGAGCACACAAGAAGAGCATATTATATGATCACGCGAAATGAGCAATGTATTTAGTTAAGTGGATTTAAAAATTATGTGACAATGAGTCTACTACATGTTCGACTATTTAACTACATGTATATCTAATACATAATCGTCTAACCTAGGCGGTAGACCGACCGCACGTGTAATCCCGGCTAAAACTAGTCTGGGTAATTAACAAGCAAATATGAATTCCAAAAATTTCGTCTCACTCAAGGGGAGTTAACTCGCAAGCTTGGCTAAAAATAGTCTGGGGAATTCCAAAACTGGAAATCTAAACACAACAATGATTTCTTATTATATCGCAGGTAGCAAGCAGACAGCGTCAGCAGGCTTTCAATTAGTACCAAAATAAAAATCTATTTAAAAAAAAATGATAAATTGTTATCTTTTTATTTTGTTTCGTGCATTAACACATTTTTTATCTCAACTATGAGCACACACTGAGCAATGAATGTGAGCACACAGTGTGGGAACTCAATATGACCATCCAATATTAAAACATATTAAATGCACTCAAAACGTGTTCAGTCAGTAATAACATAATGAAGGAACACTATATGATCAATATTTTTGTACAAGTCATGTAGCACATAAGACATTGCTTGTATTTATTAATTCTCAAGTTAAAAACAATGATATGTTAGATGTTGCTTATTCTTTGACTGTATTCCACATTGAAACTGTTGAATAATAGATATTAGACGAGAGTGTCACACAGGCTATACAATAAATAGACGTGAACTGGGAGAGCCTAACTGAGCCACGTCAATTCAGCTTATGACGTCGTCGGTGTTTTCCATTATTGGAGCCAATGGGGAAAAAAAATTTCTTTAAACCCTTATACCCTGAAAGTACAAAGGTGTATCAAAGTGGTGGGTATCAAAATAGTGCTAGCTGTATATACTTAATATCAATTTAACCAGCTCTGGTCCAACACCGACACCCCAGGCCTGACTGTAATGGAGGATCGATCATGTTTGAGCTACAAGACTCTAACTTGCCAAGACACTGTAATAGTTCAAGTAAAACACTTTATCGTTTCCCTGTAGAGTGATACATAATCTCAGAGCCGGCTTAATGCATTGGTGAGCCCAGGCACGAGTATATAATGGTTATAATTATACATACATTACAGTGTGCTTATATTCTGCACTCATTATGTGTTCATACTATAAATATTCTAATGATACATATTTTAATGCATAGTTTAATTGAACATTTCATTCTGCCCATCACACTTATCTAAAATTTTACATAGTTTATTCCAGCTTTCTCTCTATCTTTCTTTCTCTCTTTCTCTCTCTCTTTCTCTCGCTCTTTCTTTTTCTCTCTCTCTCTCTCTCTCTAACTTTCTTTCTCTCTTTCTCTGTCTCTTTCTCTCTCTTTCTTTCTCTCTCTCTCTCTCTTTCTCTCTCTCTCTCTCTCTTTCTCTCTCTCTCTCTCTCTCTCTCTCTCTCTGTATATATATATATATATATCTTACACACACACACACACACACACACACACACACACACACACACAGGGAGCGGTCTTTATAAATAGACAAAGATAAGTACTCATCACTCAACTAAAATAATTTCATCGGTCAAACCATCAAAACTCACAATAGTCGACTTAAACAGTTTAACTTGGACTTGATAAGAAATATTTCAAAGTCCACTTTGTTCGAGCTGCCAATAGAAGAAACAGATTGGGGCTAGTGTGTTTTAAACTCATTATGTCCATGTCATGAATGCTAAAATAACATTTAAAATAACTGAACAATGACCCTGATATCAGAGAGTAGACTAGCATTGATACCAAACAGAAGGCAGGATTGATAAAACAGTGTCGCCCCCTCCCCACCCCTCAAGAATTCCACCGTGAACAATGGAACATATTTCCTGCTCTAGACCATAATTGTATTGTTTGTGAAATCGTCCAATTGGTCCAATAGTTGAGGTTTAACGACAAAAGACAAATAAACAAATGACACAATATAATTTAACGTGAAAGCATTTAAGAACTGCATCAACCAGCAAAGCAATGTCAAAATTTTTATTTTGACAATAAACTTTATTTTAAAATTTCCTTTCCTGGTTTTCAAAGCTGCAAATTCAATCACTCCATCAATATCAATATCTTTCAGTTTCAGTTTTGAAAATCTAATCTCACATGAAGCTACAGACACACATATAATGATAAATAATTGCATGCTCAGAGAGAGTGTTGACAGAGATTCTAGGACGTCCCATTCAGCAATGAATATCAAAACATCAAACACTGACCACTCTTTTGCGTTGTCAAGATCAACATCTGCTGCCTTTATGTGCATTCTAAGCTTTCGTATCTGGTTTAAAAGCTCAACTTGGGGATAACTCATCATAGAAAAATGAGAGCGATCAAACATCTGGTCAGTGTGTGATATGTCAGGTGATCTGTCGAACATAATTCAAAAATACTTGGCAGCCTTTATATCCCTATAATGATTTCCTTTACATGATGTACCAGGACATTTATAAACTTATCATAGTGACGCCACTGGCTGTAGGCACGCTTAGATGGCTGGTAGTAGGTATGATTTGATGGCTAGTAGTAGGCAGGTATTGATGGCTAGATGTAGGCATGTTTTGATGGCTAGCAGCAGGCAGGTATTGATGGCTAGCAGTAGGCATGCGTTGATGACTAGCAGTAAGCATGTATTGATGGCTAGCTGTAGGCGTGTTTTGATGGCTAGCTGTAGGCATGTTTTGATGGATAGTAGGCATGCTTTATGGCTAGTAGTAGGCATGCCTTGGTGGCTAGTAGTAGGCAGGTATTGATGGCTAGTAAGTAGGCATGTATTGATGGCTAGCAGTAGGCATGCGTTGATGGCTAGCAGTAGGCATGCGTTGATGGCTAGCAGTAGGCATGCATTGATGACTAGCAGTAAGCATGCATTGATGGCTAGCTGTAGGCATGTATTGATTGCTAGCTGTAGGCATGCTTTGATGGCTAGCATTAGGCATGCATTGATGACTAGCAGTAAGCATGCATTGATGGCTAGCTGTAGGCATGTATTGATGGCTAGCTGTAGGCATGTTTTGATGGTAGCAGTAGGCCTTTATTGATGGCTAGCTGTAGGCATGTATTGATGGCTAGCAGTAGGCAGGTATTGATGGCTAGCTGTAGGCATGCTTTGATGGCTAGCAGTAGGCATGCATTGATGACTAGCAGTAAGCATGTATTGATGGCTAGCTGTAGGCATGTTTTGATGGTAGCAGTAGGCATATATTGATGGCTAGCAGTAGGCATGTATTGATGGCTATCTGTAGGCATGCACTGATGGCTAACTGTAGGCATGCATTTATTCCTAAATGTACAGTAATTAAATCTTTGGGACTTCAGTTAAGAAGTGAGTCGTGAAATCCAGAAATTGTTTTTACCCAGAAGTCCCCCGTTAGCCAGTTAAGACTATTACAAAAGTATTGATTGAACCCCGGGCTATCGAGCTGCTGGAGATGTAATCCCACTATGTGAAAGTAAAGTTGCAAGTAAGAGTCCTACAGACTTCTAATCTACTTAATTATACTGAAGTTTAATTCAAATCGATATAATAAAAAAAAAACATAGATGCTAAAGAAAAAAAATATAAATTAGAGGTTGTTTTTTTTTTACGTTTTATAACTTAGGTTAGTGTCATTTCTTAAATATCTTTATTTGAATGATAAGCAGAATTTGCGTGGATTCGAAACTAAAGTAATGAAATAGTATGTATTAATCAATAGACAGTGGGAAGCTTTGTGATTTAATATGGTACGATGAGGACCAAATTGATTGGTATTGTATTAAATTAATGTTTACTTAACCCTAACCCTGATATTTAAACTACACGGGTATAGTTTCTTAGCAAAATAGCGCCATTTCGGAAATTTTATGTTAGTAACATTATAAAAGGATGTTTTAAACTGTTTTATTCAATGA
This sequence comes from Bulinus truncatus, assembly GCA_021962125.1. Lineage (NCBI taxonomy): Eukaryota > Metazoa > Mollusca > Gastropoda > Planorbidae > Bulinus > Bulinus truncatus. Next base: position 9,550,238 of record JAGDYQ010000007.1, read on the forward strand.
AATGGTCATTTGTTGAGAAGTTAAGTTATAAGAAATACATAAATAAATGTAGCGTTATGAGTTGATATAAAGTATTATTATGTTAGCCTTGATAACACGTAAATATCAAAATTTCCAGACTTTGACTATCTTTCCCTCAACGTTAATTATCTTTAAACCAACATAAGCTGCTAGTTGTTAAGTATCTTTACACCAACATAAGCTGCTAGTTGTTGAGTATCTTTACACCAACATAAGCTGCTAGTTGTTAAGTATATTTACACCAACATAAGCTGCTAGTTGTTAAGTATCTTAACACCAACATAAGCTGCTAGGTGTTGATTATCTTTACACCAACATAAGCTGCTAGGTGTTAAGTATCTTTACACCAACATAAGCTGCTAGGTGTTAAGTATCTACTACACCAACATAAGCTGCTAGGTGTTAAGTATCTTTACACCAACATAAGCTGCTATGTGTTAAGTATCTTTACACCAACATAAGCTGCTAGGTGGTAAGTCTTTACACCTTCATAAGATTAAACAGGTGTTGAGTATTGTCAGGGTATGGATGCGGTGGTCTCTTTTATATATTTATTTTTTTATTACTTTCTTTAACTGCACAACTTATACAAGTTCATAACACCTCCAGTTTTTAACTCGAAATCACTTTATTGAATAATCATAAGAACTAGTTATTCAATAATGAATATAAACCATTAAATCATGTCACTACGATAAATACCAGTTGTCCGTTCTTTTAATACAATAAATACTTCTTCCTAGCTCCTCCGTTCCTTCCTTCTTCAAACTTAAAACAAAACAAAAATAACCAAAACAGTGTTCTATCTCTTTCCTCGTCAACCGTCTGTGTGTTTTCTTCCTTTTCTTTCCCCCGTCCAATAACCCGTTCATTAGGTGCGTCACCGTACTACAGGGAATTCCCTCTAACATCTACATTAATACAATAATTAATTGTCTATCTATATAACTATCTAACAATGTGTCTGTCTAATTATCTATTTCTGTCTATGTCCTTACATCACCTTTCCCTCTCGGTAAAAAAAATTCGTACAAAGTACGCATTTTTTTTAAAATACAGAATTAACAATCATGTATTACAATTATATTACAAAAAGAAAAGGTACCAAGTCCATATCAAATATGAATACAAAATGTCACAAAAATGCAAATCTAAAAAAAAATCATAACACATTTCTTCAATACTCATCGTCATAAGTATCATTAAAATTATCTCATATCTCTGTGTCTCAAAATATATCAAAATAAGTCTCTACCACAAATCTCATATATCAAATCTCAATAAAAAAAAATACATTGATTGTATGGTTTAGTCTCCTTATGATCATTTTTTTCTTTTCAAAATCAATGAAGGCAAATCTTTTACCACCTACAAAAGTAGGATCCTTCAGAGGTAAAGAAAATTAATCTAATGTCACAAAAAAAAAATTAAATTTAATGTTCCTTAATTGTGTGTATTAAAAAAATGAAGTTAAATGCTTTTACAAGAACAATGAAGGCAGACATTTTTCCAACTACAGTTATATGTAGGCTCCTTCAGAGTTAACGAAAAAAAAAATAACAACACCTTTCTCCCTCAAAATGGATAAGAGCAAGAGAAAAAAATATATGGGTAAATTTGGTGATTGTGGACAACGTAGAAAATATTAAGCTAAATACAGATTAAAGGGAAAAACAAGAGCGACATCATGATATGAAGAAAACAACTATGCAATTATAAAAATGTGATTACATCAGTGATTACATTTGATATGCAAAATAATAATGTAATGAAATAAGAAGGCAACATTACAACAGCAACAAAAAAAATCAATTGTTCAATGTGGTCACTGTGGTAGTTCAGTTAATTAGTCTCGTCTCTTCAACCCAATTAAAATATTCGTTGCTAACAGCTGGCCTCATATTCCTAACTCTACCACAATTACGTCCATATTGTGTTTGATGTCCAAACCTAACTTTACAGCGCTCTACTCCGTGGCTCTGTCTGTCATGGGGATTCTGATAACACTGGGTCCTATGATAGTCATGTCTATCTGGAATAGTTTCCCATGGATTTTGGAAAGTCATACTTTTGTTTGCGTGAATACTACTTCTGTCTAGGTGTATCTGTTTTCTATCTTGGTATATGCTATTTCTGTCTGGGTATACCTGTTTTCTGGAATTTGATGGACAGTGCCTCGCAACGTGACCCCTCAAGTGACAATTAAAACATAGGATGTTGGATAGTCTTTTAGGACAGGTCTTACTTGTGTGACCTAGTCTTCTACACGAATAGCACACGAGGACAAATGGTCTTTCATTAACTGTAAGCACAGGCTTAGTGTCTTTAACTGGTACAGATTCAATTCTGTCCTGAATAATTGGCGGTTTATTTACCGTCACAGTATGGCTTTCTTTGATTGAGTTAAGTTTAGTTATGTCTATCTTAACTTGCTCTTCTACATGTTGGTCCGGTTGTGTGGAGGGTATTTCTTGTCTTTCTCTGTTCACATTAGGACATGGTTTTCTGTATATGCCCTTTTTATTGATCCAGTGGAGAATTTGCTCCTTAGTGCAGTCTTGGATGTCTGGTAGGTTGCCAAGTATGATGTCAGCAACGGGATTGTCCATAACGGTTGCCATAACAGACCCTGATATGAAAGGTGTGTCGATATTAATTTGTGCTGTCGGAAATAGTTTCTGTGAGCCATCTGCGAGTGTTATTTCTTCCTCGAATGGTAGAAACTGTGTGGGTAAAACCAAACTTTTTCTCACCACTATATTGACTGCCCCTGTATCTCTGAGTAGTTCCGCTACATAGTTGTTGACCAGTGCTGGAAAGAATATGAGTTTACCTCGTGGGCTCAATACAGCGGCGACTGGCGTGTTGAGTCTGGTGGTTGGTCTGGATCTGCTCTCATTTCTTCTTGCCTGTAATGGGGATGGTGGTGAGCGGTGTCTACTGGTGTGATTATTTCTCCACCCTGTATATTATTGAGGGACAGTATTTGTGTGTTGGGTTTGCGAGGTAGCATGGCAGTGCCGTGCGATGTGACCTGGTCTCCCGCATGTGTAACACGTCCTGGTCTCTGGTCTTTGCTGTCTGGGTGGCACACTGAGCCTTCTATAGCGTTGACTCGCTATTGCAGCAGTATATTGTGGTGAATCTGTCCTGCTGACTGGGAGATCGGGATGAGCATCACGAAATGTGTAGAGTTCCCTAATGAGTGCTGCCTCTGTTCTCACCTTTCTTTCTTGCAGGAACTGGAACAATTCTGGACTGGATGTTCTCAAGAACTTGTCCACTACCAGCAACTCCATTATTTCCTCAGGGTCATCTTTATTAATGCCAGATAACTGTAGCCAGTTTACTAAATGCTATTTGATCGTACCTACAAACTGTCGGGGGTCATAATCATAATCTGGTTTAATGGTGTGAAAAAGTCTCCGATAAGTATCCTCAGACTTGCCCAGAATCTTCGTTAGCGCTTTCTTTAATAGCTCGTAGTTCGATATTTCTGCTGGTTGTAGGGTTTGAATCAAAGAGAGAGGTTTGCCCTTGATTAGAGAAATAAGGTGAGATGGCCATTTTGTTGTGTCCGTTTCCTGGACAGACATTACTAACTCGAATTGTAGTAAAAATCTTTCTATGTCTGTTGTACCATCAAATGGTGGTGGTTTGTTGAAGGGGCCCGGTGTTGAAAGATGCTGTACAACATTTTTATTTGTGGCTCTTATCTTTTCCATTTCAAGCTCATGGGCTCTGGCCTTTTCCTGTTGTTCTGCCTGGTGTTGTCTCTCTTTTTCTCGTTCTTGTCTCTCTTTTTCTCGTTCTTGCCTCTCTTTTTCTCGTTCTTGTCTCTCTTTTTCCTTTTGTTCTGCTTCGAATAATCTCTCCCTCTCTCGTTCTTGTCTTTCACACTGCTTCTCGATATACTTTGTTAAGTCCTTATCAGTGAGGCCCAATTGTTTGCCTGTGGCAATTATTTCTTCATTTCGTAAATACTTCTGACACGGTAGACAATAGTTTATTCTCTAATTGAACTGTCACTGCTTACACCTAGTTAAAACCATGGGTTCACTGGACAAATGAGATCTGTCCTGCACTTCTGACACCAAATTGTCAGGGTATGGATGCGGTGGTCTCTTTTATATATTTATTTTTTTATTACTTTCTTTAACTGCACAACTTATACAAGTTCATAACACCTCCAGTTTTTAACTCGAAATCACTTTATTGAATAATCATAAGAACTAGTTATTCAATAATGAACATTAACCATTAAATCGTGTCTCTACGATAAATACCAGTTGTCCGTTCTTTTAATACAATAAATACTTCTTCCTAGCTCCTCCGTTCCTTCCTTCTTCAAACTTAAAACAAAACAAAAATAACCAAAACAATGTTCTATCTCTTTCCTCGTCAACCGTCTGTGTGTTTTCTTCCTTTTCTTTCCCCCGTTCAATAACCCGTTCATTAGGTGCGTCACCGTACTACAGGGAATTCCCTCTAACATCTACATTAATCCAATAATTAATTGTCTATCTATATAACTATCTAACAATGAGTCTGTCTAATTATCTATGTCTGTCTATGTCCTTACAAGTATGTTTACACCAATATAAGCTGCTAGAATAAGCTGGTAATATTCCCATAAGCTCCTACATATTCCCATAAGCTCCCGAAAATTCCCATAAGCTACCATATATTGCCATAAGCTCCTACATATTCCCATAAGCTCCCAAATATTCCAATAAGCTCCTTCATATTCCCATAAGCTCCCACATATTCCCATAAGCTCCCAAATATTCCAATAAGCTCCTTCATATTCCCATAAGCTCCCACATATTCCCATAAGCTCCTATATATTCCCATAAGCTCCCTAAAATTTTCATAAGCTCCCATATATTCCCATAAGCTCCTACACATTCCCATAAGCTCCCAAATATTCCCATTCTTCTCTTTCTCTCTTTCTCCTTCTTTCGCTCTCTCTCTCTCTCCTTCTCTGTCTCTCTCTGTCTCTCTCTCTCTCTCTCTCTATATATATATATATATATATATATATATATATATATATCTCACATATTCCCGTAAGCTCCCGCATATTCCCATAAGCTCCCGCATATTCCCATAAGTTCCCGCATATTCCCATAATTTACCATATATTCCCATTCTCTCTCTCTCTCTCTCTCTCTCTCTCTCTCTCTCTCTTTCCTTATCTCTCACTTTCCTTATCTCTCTTTTTCAATAATTGACATAAAGTTGAATCTACACATGCATGGCAGTTGATCATTGTACAGCAGAAAATTGAAACGAAGCTTATAGTCCGTTTCAATTATTGAAAAATAGGATGCGTAAAATTTGGCCTTACGTGGTTGAAAATAAACACAAAGCCTACAGTCCCATTCGCCAAATACTAAACAGAAGTAAAATCAATTGCCACATATTCCCATAAGCTCCTAATATTCCCATAAGCTCCTACATATTCCCATAGGCTCCCATATATTCCCATAAGCTCCCAAATATTCTCATAAGTTCCTACATATTCCCATACGCTCCTACATATTCCCATAAGCTCCTACATATTACCATAAGTCTTTACACCATCATAAGACTAAACGGATGTTGAGTATCTTTACACCAACATAAGCTGGTAGGTGTTAAGTATCTTTACACCAACATAAGCTGCTAGGTGGTAAGTATCTTTACACCTTCATAAGACTAAACAGGTGTTGAGTATGTTTACACCAATATAAGCTGCTAGAATAAGCTGGTAATATTCCCATAAGCTCCTACATATTCCCATAAGCTCCCGAAAATTCCCATAAGCTACCATATATTGCCATAAGCTCCTACATATTCCCATAAGCTCCCAAATATTCCAATAAGCTCCTTCATATTCCCATAAGCTCCTACATATTCCCATAAGCTCCCACATATTCCCATAAGCTCCTATATATTCCCATAAGCTCCCTAAAATTTTCATAAGCTCCCATATATTCCCATAAGCTCCTACATATTCCCATAAGCTCCTACATATTCCCATAAGCACCTACACATTCCCATAAGCTCCCAAATATTCCCATTCTTCTCGTTCTCTCTTTCTCCTTCTTTCGCTCTCTCTCTCTCTCTCCTTCTCTGTCTCTCTCTGTCTTTCTCTCTCTCTCTCTCTCTCTCTCTCTCTCTCTCTCTTTATATATATATATATATATATATATATATATATATATCTCACATATTCCCGTAAGCTCCCGCATATTCCCATAAGCTCCCGCATATTCCCATAATTTACCATATATTCCCATTCTCTCTCTCTCTCTCTCTCTCTCTTTCCTTATCTCTCACTTTCCTTATCTCTCTTTTTCAATAATTGACATAAAGTTGAATCTACACATGCATGGCAGTTGATCATTGTACAGCAGAAAATTAAAACGAAGCTTATAGTCCGTTTCAATTATTGAAAAATAAGATGCGTAAAATTTGGCCTTACGTGGTTGAAAATAAACACAAAGCCTACAGTCCCATTCGCCAAATACTAAACAGAAGACTAAACGGATGTTGAGTATCTTTACACCAACATAAGCTGCTAGGTGTTAAGTATCTTTACGCCAACATAAGCTGCTAGGTGGTAAGTATCTTTACACCTTCATAAGACTAAACAGTTGTTGAGTATGTTTACACCAATATAAGCTGCTAGAATAAGCTGGTAATATTCCCATAAGCTCCTACATATTCCCATAAGCTCCCACATATTCCCATAAGCTCCTATATATTCCCATAAGCTCCCTAAAATTTTCATAAGCTCCCATATATTCCCATAAGCTCCTACATATTCCCATAAGCTCCTACATATTCCCATAAGCACCTACACATTCCCATAAGCTCCCAAATATTCCCATTCTTCTCGTTCTCTCTTTCTCCTTCTTTCGCTCTCTCTCTCTCTCTCCTTCTCTGTCTCTCTCTGTCTTTCTCTCTCTCTCTCTCTCTCTCTCTCTCTCTCTCTTTATATATATATATATATATATATATATATATATATATATATATATATATCTCACATATTCCCGTAAGCTCCCGCATATTCCCATAAGCTCCCGCATATTCCCATAATTTACCATATATTCCCATTCTCTCTCTCTCTCTCTCTCTCTCTTTCCTTATCTCTCACTTTCCTTATCTCTCTTTTTCAATAATTGACATAAAGTTGAATCTACACATGCATGGCAGTTGATCATTGTACAGCAGAAAATTGAAACAGAAGCTTATAGTCCGTTTCAATTATTGAAAAATAAGATGCGTAAAATTGGCCTTACGTGGTTGAAAATAAACACAAAGCCTACAGTCCCATTCGCCAAATACTAAACAGAAGACTAAACGGATGTTGAGTATCTTTACACCAACATAAGCTGCTAGGTGTTAAGTATCTTTACGCCAACATAAGCTGCTAGGTGGTAAGTATCTTTACACCTTCATAAGACTAAACAGTTGTTGAGTATGTTTACACCAATATAAGCTGCTAGAATAAGCTGGTAATATTCCCATAAGCTCCTACATATTCCCATAAGCTCCCACATATTCCCATAAGCTCCTATATATTCCCATAAGCTCCCTAAAATTTTCATAAGCTCCCATATATTCCCATAAGCTCCTACATATTCCCATAAGCTCCTACATATTCCCATAAGCACCTACACATTCCCATAAGCTCCCAAATATTCCCATTCTTCTCGTTCTCTCTTTCTCCTTCTTTCGCTCTCTCTCTCTCTCTCCTTCTCTGTCTCTCTCTGTCTTTCTCTCTCTCTCTCTCTCTCTCTCTTTATATATATATATATATATATATATATATATATATATATATATATATCTCACATATTCCCGTAAGCTCCCGCATATTCCCATAAGCTCCCGCATATTCCCATAATTTACCATATATTCCCATTCTCTCTCTCTCTCTCTCTCTCTTTCCTTATCTCTCACTTTCCTTATCTCTCTTTTTCAATAATTGACATAAAGTTGAATCTACACATGCATGGCAGTTGATCATTGTACAGCAGAAAATTGAAACAAAGCTTATAGTCCGTTTCAATTATTGAAAAATAAGATGCGTAAAATTTGGCCTTACGTGGTTGAAAATAAACACAAAGCCTACAGTCCCATTCGCCAAATACTAAACAGAAGACTAAACGGATGTTGAGTATCTTTACACCAACATAAGCTGCTAGGTGTTAAGTATCTTTACGCCAACATAAGCTGCTAGGTGGTAAGTATCTTTACACCTTCATAAGACTAAACAGTTGTTGAGTATGTTTACACCAATATAAGCTGCTAGAATAAGCTGGTAATATTCCCATAAGCTCCTACATATTACCATAAGCTCCCAAAAATTTCCATAAGCTCCCATATATTGCCATAAGCTCCTACATATTCCCATAAGCTCCCAAATATTCCAATAAGCTCCTTCATATTCCCATAAGCTCCTACATATTCCCATAAGCTCCCACATATTCCCATAAGCTCCTATATATTCCCATAAGCTCCCTAAAATTTCCATAAGCTCCCATATATTCCCATAAGCTCCTACATATTCCCATAAGCTTC
>JAGDYQ010000007.1:9561335-9621597 GCA_021962125.1 Bulinus truncatus
CAGAAAGGTTTCATCAACTCTATGAAGCTAATAAATAGAAAAGAAAAACAGAATTTGTTTCATCTCTTTAACAGACATTAAAAAAAATAAAAAAATAAAAACTTTTTAACACTTCATCGCCAGCCTCCGACATGTGTATTCATCAAGACAGCTAAAGGCAGTTCAAAATAAACTGCAGTGGTTTGATAATATAATTTTACATGGGGGATTTTTTCAATGTAATATTCTAAAAAAAATGTCCCTTCCCTTCAATGCTTGATTGACAATAAATCTGTAGTCTTTTAATAATTTTTTTTTTATCTTCGAAAATTCCAGTAGCTGTTTTTGTTTTGTTTTTGTTGGTGAAATTAAATATGCATAGAAATCTATGACTTTTTATAAACTCACTAAGACCGATTATATAAAGACTTGATCGATATTTTTAACACTCTGTGGTGATAAAAGAAGGTGTCACTTGATTCATGATGCGTATCGAATATAAAATACAATCAATGTAAATCCATTTAAAAAGAAAGTATTTTCAATCGATATCTCCACTAATCTTAAGATTTTATAATGAAATTGAATCATGAACTTACCTTCAGTGTGTAGTCATTAGACGCCATTTTGTTCCTTTTATTTCCCAGAGAGGAGAGAGAGAACGGTTACTGTTTGACTATGTCCCCAGGTCATGCACGAGTCTGGTCATTAGAAACGCACAGAAGCGGCTTCCTAGTTTTTACATCAGCTCATGAGCAGTGGGCCCCAGATCCTGAGACGTCCTAAAAACTCGTTGAGTTTTGTAACAGACCCGGAGAACTAATTGCCTCGAGACAATTTGCTTTCATCACGCGAGGAGGGAATTACACAAACGTACCTATCTATGTATTTGTTCGCCACACCGATCAGCACAGGTGCTAATAAGAGAAATGATGATATTGTGATTTCGGATATTAATCAGTCTTTTTTAATGGGGGGAGGGGGATGTCTTTGTATATCAGGCTATCTGTTGATATGTTTTTTTTTTAAACATAGAAACAATTTACTGGCGATTATATTAAATTATGTATATTGAGAAACATATGTAGACTGATATACAGATATAGTCAGACTAACAGACATAGTCATACTAAATTTACAGAGCTGGAAATACAGCCATTAAAATTGACATAAAGATTTTGCTATACAGAAAACATACCGTACATTAAGACAATGATTTTCAGATAGATAGACAAAATAAACAGACAATCAGAAATACAGACTAATGCAGAATAACAAAAAAGTACAAATATATATATAGGCCAATATATTCTAAGAAAATTTTCAAAAACTAAAAAAAAGTAGCTTTTTTTCTAAATTTTTTTTAATAAAAATCATTTTTATAAGTCATTTTTCGTTGAAACTTTTAGATTTTAAAAATTATACAATTCAACTCACAATTTGTTTGAACTAATAATACTTTTTGTTCAGTTAATAAAGTAGATTTCTGTACAAACAAATAAATAAAAATAAAGGACATTCACTAGTCACTGTATACTAAAGGTGTTAAGTTGTCCCTTTACATTCTCTTTCATAAAAGTAAGAATATATATATATATATATATATATATATATATATATATATATATATATATAGGCCTACATACACTAACACACACACACACACACACACATATATATATATACTGATATATTTATAAATAGTCCACAATTAATAAAGTAGCTCTGAAATATTCAAACTTTTAAGCAGAAGATACTTCGTCAGTCCGTATAACCGCCAACTAATTCTCCAGGTATTGTGTCAGTTCAGCCACAGCTGATAGCAGTAAAAAATAAAATAAAAAAACTTAATTACGCCACCGATCCCTTATAACTGATGTGGAAAATTGCCGCCTATGAAATTGTTGAACGGGATTGCAATTATTAACGCCCCTGTGGTTATGAGCACAGAACAGAGACATCTCCAGAGTGAGTGACAGAGAATGAGAAAGAGAGAGAGAAGGAACACTCACAAAAGTAAATAAAAACATATGAGAACTCAATTGTCTTCAAGCCAGTTTCAGTGGACCCACGACTCGCCTGCTGTGCAGGGACAACGTAGTTGCTTAACTCAGCTGCCTGCCACCCCACCCCCTCCCCCACCCTCATCCCACCTCCCCCCACACTCAACCCAAATCAGTCACCCCCATCACGGCATTCACTTCACTACCCACCACAACCCCACGCACACAAACAGACGTCCATCAACCCAGAAAATAAAAAAAAGAAGTTCGGTTTTTCTTCTTCTTTCTAAATTTTGTATATAAAAAAAAACATGTTTGTCCTCTTCCATTAATGCATTATGTCTTTTATTTTTTTTACTAACATCACCATTAAACTGTCTGAGGACAACATTCTATTCCTTTCATATTTTGATCATTTCTTGGTGGACATCTCTTTACGTCTTTTATTTTTTTGTATCGACATTTTCATTTCTACAAAAAAAATATTTTATTACAGTCCTTCTCTAGACTCATGTTATTACAGACACCACGTGACTCTTGGTCAAATTTAGGTTCTTTCCGTTGTTGTCGTTGTTTTGTTTTTTGTAACCAGATTCCAGACATTTGTCTGAGCCTTAAGCTATCTGCACCTCATTCTACTCTGTACAGTAATGCTGGGCTGGAGAACATTGTCCTTACTTCAGGGCAGTAGACATTGCAGGTGGGGTGGGGGGGGGAAGGGATGTGCCTTTAATGACAGATATTACTTAGTTAGCTGCCCCTACACTTAAACTGGCACGTGATCATGTATTAATGTTTGTATTTAAAGTCCTATTTGTTTTCATTTTTTGTTTAGTGCATGCTATTATATTATACACCGGACAATTTAATTTCATTTTTACAATTCCACTTTTCTATTTATCAACGTATGTTACAACTAGTATCAATATCTACTACACTCGAGGACTGCTTGTAAAACAATTAGTCTTGTCGAGAAATAACTGTTACCTTCCTCACTTTTGTTTTTCCCCGGTTAGACTTTTATATTTTGATGAAAATTCTGTTAGATCAGTCATACTCAATAGGCAAACTGTTTGAATCGCGGGCCACACGGGATTTATTAATTAGAAGCGCCAATGAGTGGCATTTCTATAAGAACCGATATCAATTAAATGGTCTTCAAATAGGAATGCGCCGACCGGATCAAACAACCAAACGTAGCCCACGGGCCGAAGTTTACTGTTATCTTTTATAAACATAATGAACACAAACAAAAGTCAAATGTATCAGGGGAAAATAAAAATAAGAAGATGGTACTAACAGTTCAAAATCTAGAAATGTATCAGTATTGTATCAGTAAAAATAATGAACACAAGACGATGGTACTAAAATCTTCAAGGCACTTATCGATAGTAGAATTATTCTATAATAAGCATTCTATAATCACTGTGTGATGATCTGTACGCCTATACAGAGTTCATTTTGAATGTATATTAATTTGTCCAGTAGTGGGATTTAAGGTCATGAGCAAAATTAAATATGGTTCTCTTTAAATACATGGAAAATAAAATGACAAGTTTTGTGGCGTTATTTTGAACTCGGGAACTAGGGCTACGCCCGGTGCGTCTATAACGGCAATTGGGCATGTCTGTATACATAGCCAGTAGCGTAGAGAGGCAACTGGGCATGTCTGTATACATAGCCGGTAGCGTAGAGAGGCAATTGGGCATGTCTGTATACATAGCCGGTAGCGTGGAGAGGCCATTCGGCATGTCTGTATACATAGCCAGTAGCACAGAGAGGTGATTGGGCATGTCTGTATACATAGCCAGTAGCGCAGAGAGGCCATTAGGCATGTCTGTATACATAGTCAGTAGCGCAGAGAGGCGCGATTGGGCATGTCTGTATACATGTCTCAGTCATTTGAGCTACAAGAACTTGAACTTATATTGTGAGGGTTTGTGGCCCTGTTTGGTTTGACATTAAAACAAAACCGTCGTGCAAAGATGGTAACAGGCACTTGCGAAGACCATCTTCCTGTCACGTTATTTGTCTCCTACCTTAAGAAAAATCGACGATCCTGACTTATTGTAAATTGTTAATTCATAAACATAATTTAGTTCAGCAGTTCATATTTGCACATAAACATTACGAATATCACTATTGAGATGTTGATTTCATTCAAAATAAAAACAAAAAAGTTTTTTTCACTCCACCACATTGGGCATGTCAGTATATAGCCAGTAGCGTAGAGTTGCTACTGTGGGCTGTGCTGCCGTAGAGGGCACCGAAGTAGGAAGGGGCAATGAAAGAGCACTGTGAAATGGTTTAGCACTTTTTAGATTGGGAGGAGAGCACCAAAAATGTAACAATCAGAGGGCGCCACAATAGCTGCCTACGGCCCTGTGTGTTATTGGCGCCACAATAGCTAACTACGGTTCTGTATAGAGCAAGTTCTTTTGTGGTTGTATATTAAATTTATAGTAGGCATTGGTTAGTTAATGGTATTCTACAATAAAAGAACATATTTAAACATTAACTTTCAAATCAAATATTACAAATATTTTTGAAGCTATGAAAAAAAAAACATATATACAACTGTTTTGATGTCTCATAGACAGATAGGTAAAGACTCGATGAAATCACAGGCACAATTGCCAAAATTTAATAAAAGTCAAATAAAAATCTCATAAAAAATTCTAAGTCACAGGCTCAAGAAATAGATGTTATGGGCATCACCATAGAAACACAAACATTAAACCTATCCCCCCATCACCCACCCACCCACGCACAGTGCTCCCAACAAACCCATCATCCATGTGAGGTCACACGGGGCTGTAATCTTCACCACGAGTAGATTAAGATGTCTGTATCCATGACAACATATCTGCACCTGATGACAAAAACAACAGCCACGTCACCTGATGCTCAACGACACTTCCTGCTTAAACCAGAGAAAAAGACCCAAGTCCAAACCTCAGCCTAGATGTAATACGCAAGGTTAGCGTGGCACAGGGGTGAACTTTAACCTAACTGGTGTCCGCTAGCCTGTCATTGCTTTATTGAAAGATTACATGTGTTTGAGTTTCGTTACTTTTTTTATACAAGCAAGTCTGTCCCGAAGACAGCATGTCTCCTTCCTCCCTCTTTCTACCTCCCTCCTCTCTCCCACCCTCTTACTAATTCATTCCGCCCTCCTGTTTCTCTGTGTTTGTGTTTTGTGACATCCACAGAGCCAAAGTGTTCATGGGCCCTAAACAGAAACTCCCCCAGATATGTTTGGGGGCCCTAAACAGAGATTCAACCAGATATGTTTGGGGGCCCTAAACAGAGATTCAACCAGATATGTCTGGTGGCCCTAAACAGAGACTCCCCCAGATTTGCTTGGGACCCTAAACAAATACTCCCCCAGAAATGTATTGTGGCCCAAGGCAGAGAAGTAAATGTCGAGACCCCACTTAGTATCAATTTTAACAAAGAATTAAAATTTGAAAGGGCACCCGTTTCGCAGAGAAGGAACAAAAGCCAATGGCATAGTTTGTCTGTCTATAGGAACGGTTCTGAACCATTAAATTATATGTAGCGAGCTCGTTAATTCTTAAAGATTAATTTTGGTGGTAGGCAAAAGTGGTTTCTTGTCAATGCGTTCGGTATTCATTGATAAACTACTTGGTTTGGTTCTAAATAAAGAACTTCGGAAATAATTATTTTGCATTTATTTATGTCTCTTAATTATAGTTTCATGTACTAAATGCGGCGCGTATTTAGAATAAATCATCATAATAACTGTACTCATTTCATTAGGCTCTGCTTCTGCTCGATGCATTGAAAAAAAAGGGGGGAAGGTATACTATGTAACTATATTGTAATGCTTATTGTAATGCTTATTGCATACTTCAGTTTAAAATTGGTAGAAAAGTTAAACTATTTCGGAACTTAAAACACTGTATACATTAACTTTTTGTTAATTTCTTTGGAGTATTCTAAATATTCTTTATTATATACGTTGTTTTTTTTCCCCATTTGTTTATAAAAATAAATGTTACAACGTAGAGCAAGGGAAGCAACTGATATAAATGTTAATTGCGTAACTTTATCTTTGTCAAAAAAAGTGACACCGTGACAATATCAGTGGAAAGAGGAAGTAAAGGACGGAGTCAGTGCCACTCTAATACACTAAACCTGTACAGAGTTATATCCCCTTAGGCTTGATCGGTAGGCTAGGTTATTTTTTTTTGGTTTTGGGCAGATCCGCTTTTTTCATGATTGAATTTTCAACTGGAATACTGTTGTATTAATTCTTTACTTTCGATTTAACGCAGAACCCACACCGCAATTATTTAGCCTACATAGATAGGTAAACTAGACGGCATCCTGGGTTCTCCTGATAGGTAATAAAGGACTCAGGGTTGATTATTTATATAAATGTTTTTTTTTTCTGTCTAGTCCATCTTAATAAAATCATATTAAGTTGTTTTTTTTCTCAAATTTTCACTATATCTCTTCAAACATAAAAATAGACATATATTATAATATAAGTATACAAAAACTTAAAACCTATCAATTATTCTGAAATAAAATATTCCCCTCATATAGCACACAAGTCAAGTATAATGAAGTTTACTGTTTAAAAAAAAACTTGAAGAGGACGAAATTCCAAGTCTAACGCTAACTATCACTGGGACTAATCTATACCAGTGGCGTCACTAGGAGGGTTACTGCGGGGGTGGGGGGTGCGGGGCCGCACCGGGTGACACCAACCATAGCGACGCCACTGATCTACACCACAGATTAGATGATCTCAACAAACGTGTAATCTTATTATCTGTATTTGGCATAATGATGATTTAGCTTCCCTTCAAGACTGGGTGTCATGCAGTCGATCGTTCATTGAATCTGTATTTCATCACAAACTCCTTTCGACCCCACACAAATCGGGTTTTCCCCGTGATTCCCCGTTGTGCCCGCTCTCGTTAATTCACATCTAGTAATATTATTACATTGACGTCATAGGCTTTTGTTGCAGAGAATAGAGACAGCCAAATAAATAAGTAAATATTAAAAAAAAGAATACAGAAAGGAAATACATACATCCTTATTTTAGATAGAGATGGATTCAGTTTAACGTGAGGGGGGGAGGGGGGAGGGATTGAACAAAGTGCAAGAAATTTTTTTTTTTGTGATTATTTTCATCCCACACATGTCCATAAATTCTCCT
The DNA here is from genome assembly GCA_021962125.1 of Bulinus truncatus. Classification (NCBI taxonomy): domain Eukaryota; kingdom Metazoa; phylum Mollusca; class Gastropoda; family Planorbidae; genus Bulinus; species Bulinus truncatus. The sequence goes on from JAGDYQ010000007.1 coordinate 9,568,515, forward strand.
GAATTCTTTTTCGTTTTATAAAGACATAACATTACCGCTATCTCGGATAGCGAAGTAGATAGTGAACTTAAAGGGTTCAGTCCCTGGTAAAGCCAAAATATTCGACACTAACTTGGAAAGGAGATGGGCGCCACCAAGTCTATAAGCCCACAGATGGGCGCCACCAAGTCTATAAGCCCACAGAAAGGACGCATGAATGCACAACAGATATCGGTTCATGTGTTCATTCGTTCCCCCCAAACGACCAGATCGGTTAAGGACAACAAAAAAAAATATTATCTCCCCCATATTAGATCCAACTCTCAGATATGACAAATTATTTGTTGGTGAGGTGTGTCCCATTTAAAAGACGCAACAATGGCAAGCTACAACGCAGTTAGAATAGTCTCTTGCAGATATTCCAATAAACCTGTATATTTATATTTCCCTATATATATATCAATGAAAGGGGAAAATCTAGATTTAATATTTGACAGCAAATAGAATTTTTAAAAATATCTAGCTTTGGATATTAATTATCAAAATTAGCACCCAGTCAGTAGTTGGTATTGACAATAGAAGAGCACATTAAGCATAAGTTGATGGCTTCCAAATATATGTCTCATTCAGGACTTCATCAATGTGATATTTTATCATTGTTATTTAAAGTCTCTGTGATGATGAGTTTCTGGTTAAAAACACATTTTGATTTAATTGTATTTGTTTTCATTGACATTCACAGATCATAGATATAAATAAATAATAAAAAGAAAAAACTACATACATATATTCATATATATTAGGGTGGCCCAAAAAAACTTTTTGTCAAATTTTTTCGGAGCATTTTGTTTTTTTTTTGTGTTCACCTTGACTTCAAAAAGCACAGAAAAAATTTCATGAATATATGACTTTATTTAGTACTGCCTCATCGACACTGAAATTTTAAATCATTTTGAATGAATTTTTAATGTTCGTATGTATATATAAATCACACATAAAGTACTAGAAGGTTCTGGAAAGTTTTAGAAAAATCTTTACAATTCTAGAAGTTCCTTGAAGGTTCTTTGAAATCTCTAGAAGGTTCTAGAAGCTTCTAGAAAGACGTGGAAAACTTTAGAAGGTTCCGGGAAATTCTAGAAAACTCTAAAAATTTTGATTTTCATACAAATAGCCAGCTTCACCGGTGTATTTCAATTTAGTTATAAAAATCAAGTGTTATAAGATCAAATGTTGCGGGTATATAAATATCATTCATTTAGTTAGTTATGACTACTAGGTCGAAAAGTGTTGTTCATTTAACTGGCATAGAAGTTGACACAACTCCTGTTTATTGAGCTCGGTACTACCCCTAATTGAGCCTACTGGCCAATGGTATGTTTTAGTGTAGTTTTCGTTGACGAAAACTAAAACTAAAATCATCGTTGACGAAAATGTTGACTTTTCGTCAACGAGAACTAAAACTAAAACTAAAATTAGCAGCAAGACTAAAACTAGACGAAAACTGAAATTATTAAAGAAAAAACGAAATAAAAACTGAAACTAAAATATAGTGTTGCTTTCGTTCACGAAAACTAAAACTAAAACCTTCGTTAACGAAAATGTTGACTTTTCGTCAACGAGAACTAAAACTAAAACTAAAATTAGAAGCAAGACTAAAACTAGACGAAAACTACAATTATTACAGAAAAAACGAAATAAAAACTGAAACTAAAATTTGACCTGGGACTAAAACAACACTAGTATGCTACAAACACAGCCATCTGGCAGTCAGTTGGTACAATTTTTTTATGACCTATTTCTTTGCTTGTATACTGTCCAGTGGACATGCCAATGTTTATTGAGCTATGTACTTCCCCTAATTTAGACTACTGGTATGTTTACAAACATAGTCGTCTGGTTGACATTCGGTAATTTTTTTTTCATGAGGACATACTAATGTCCATTGAGCTAGGTACTTCCCCTAATTGAGCCTACTGGCCAATGGTATATTTACAAACACAGCCGTCTGGCAGTCAGTTGGTTCAGTTTTTTCATGACCTATTTCTTTGCTAGTATACTGTCAAGTGGACATGCCAATGTTTATTGAGCTAGGTACTTCCCCTAACTGAGCCTACTGGCCTATGGTATGTTTACAAACACAGCCGTCTTCAATAAGACATTTGGGGGTAGTACAACTGGACCGGATGTCCTGCTATTCAAGCGCTTTAAGACGTTTTAACCAAAAATAAGACAGGCAGAATTTAGTATATGCCACGATGTTCGACTGGAGCAAAATCTCAAGCCATTAAAAGAAGAAGTCATCACATTTTGTTCAAATATCCTCCAAATGAAAGACAACTCAAGATATTTGCCACGTAAAGATTACAAAGAACTTCTGACACTGAATCTTATCTTCCTGGGAGGAATTCCCCCCCCCCCTCCCTCATTGGGGTGCGTTTTCGTGCTCCAGGAGCTTATCACCATGCAAGGTGGATGTCTAAAATAATCTTCATCATGAAGATTTATTTCTTCCGTCATCAATTCAAGCTGACTAAGCATGAAGACAGATCAATTGCAGAATTTGGTATCTTTACATCCTTGGTTTACATTAAAGCTTGGATTCAGTGTCCCATTCTAGCAAACGCACCTATGAATGAATCTTCTTATTGATTATAGGAATGTTTCTCCATTTATTTCTCAGACTGCATTGAAAACGTTAGGCGACGTCTCTGGCACCTTAGTGCAGAACTCATTCCTCTGTTTCTCTTTTCCTAACGTGTCTCGGTGGATGAGAACAACAGCCTCGCTGCTTGCTTGAGGCAATACATAGAGAAATCTTCTGGAGATCAGAAAGGAGAAAGGTTCAACCGCAGCACAAATGATCCTTCAGCACTTCACAATGTAACATTAAAGGATTTTGAGACCTTGCCATCGCTGCTCTTCTTTAATTCTCTTCTGCTTCCCACAAATTTTCTCATGACTGATGCTTCCACCTGGCAATCAACTCCATCCTTTCAGAAGGCAACATCAGTGGTCTCTTCCTTGAAAGTTTTCCATGACTGTGCCGAGCGGGGAATTGCACTGGCGTCATCATTCTACTCATTTGTCACCAAATTAGAGGACGAAAAGCAGTACTTGCCCCAAATTGTTGAACAGCATCGCAAAGAGTTTCCAGATAAAAAAAATCAACAGTGCAGAAGTGATCGCAATTTGAAGACCTTCAGGACTCAGAAAGCACCGATTAAAAAACTTTTAAAGGGTATTTTTGAATGGCATACTTAGAACTACTCTGAAATACAGTCAGGTTAATGTGTCATGTAACTAGTATTATTTTATTGTTTAATTCCTACTGTGTAATATTATTGTTCTTTGTATCTAAAAAACAGCATTTAAAACCTTGAAAAATTTTCATTTAATGCAGCTGCCGAATACCATAAAACACGAGATAACAAGTGCACTGAGGCAGTATTTATTGGAGCCCAAATGGTGTGAAATTTGGTATATACATGTTTTAAATCACAGTGAACCAGAAAACTGAAATGCTCATGATAAAAAATCAACTTTATTTTTTTCCATTATTATATATATATATATATATATATATATATATAAGCAGTAGGGGGCCAGACAAAACGCAGGGGGGGGCCCAGCCCCCCTACCCCCGCACGCTACGGGCCTGCTTATAACACTTGATTTTTATAACTAAAATGAAATGCACTGGTGAAGCTGGCTATCTATATGAAAATCTAAACTTCTAGAGTTTTCTAGAATTTCCCGGAACCTTCTCAAGTTTTCCACGGTTTTCTAGAAGCTTCTAGAACCTTCTAGAGATTTCATAGAACCTTTCAGAACCTTCTAAAGTTGTATAGATTTTTTTCTAAAACTTTCCAGAACCTTCTAGCATTTTCTGTGTGCTTTATAGATACATACATACACACATTCAAAATTCATTCAAAATGATTTAGAATTTTAGTGTCGATGGGGCAGTACTAAATATAGTCATATATTGCTGAAATTTTTTCTGTGCTGTTTTTTTTTTTGAGGTCAAAGGAAACACAAAAAACAAAATGCTCCAAAAAAAAATTACAAAAGTTATTTTGGGCCACCTTAATATATATATATATATATAAATAAATATATATATATATATATATATATATATATATATATATATATATATGATTGAGAACATTTTTACCATAAGTAATCATAATAATTCTCCAAAAATAATCATAAAAATTAAACATAGATTTTATGATTTGCATCTCTGCAACGAATGATAACAAAATGAAACTGCATTAACCTGCGACAAACTTTATAATATTTTTAATACCGGAAAATAACTTTTTGTTATAAATGTAATAACCCCCCACATCTTAGTCGTTTAGACTTATTTTATGATATTTTATACCGATAAAATGAAATGTAATTTTGCTTTAACTTAAATAAACTACAAGACTAAACTGTTGGTTTCATTTCGAAGCAAGTCATGTATTATAGCAAGTCATATATTATAGCAAGTCATATATTATAGCAAGTCATATATTATAGCAAGTCATATATTATAGTCAATTAAGCGTGTCCTGGCATGCCACAATAAAACAAAACTGGGGTCGCAGACGTCTAGAAGTAATAAAACAACCGACTAAGAGATTAACAAAAATTAACATATTGATTGACATAACTTAGATGAGAGCAAAAATGCAAAAAACGTTCATGCGAAATTTCGTTTCCGAACAGTGTCCGACAAAATGTGTAACACATTACAGTGACACCTGAAGAAGGGAGGGGGGTTGTATTACAGGTCATTTCTCAAAGACCAACATTAAGTCAAACACCTCGTCCGTTCTGACACCCCCATATAGAAGGGGTGGAGAGGAGGGTTGGGAGGGGGTGGGGCGCTGGATCAAATGATATCTCTGTTTGCAAAGGTCTGAATATATGTACTTTGAGTGTGAAGGAATGATTAGATGATTACAGGTTTAGACAAAGTAGAGAAGATGTGTTTATTTGAATGAGAAAAAATTCTAAATATTGAATCAGTTGCTGAGTGTATCCGATTTCACTGGGATTGAATCTAAGCAAACTGCTGTGATTGGGGCCAACTACTGTGATTGGAGCCATCTACGGTGATTGGAGCCAACTACTGAGTCTTGGCTCTAAATATCGCCTGTGTTAAATTTAATGGCTACATTGCAACGGGCTAGAAAGAAACAAAAACAGATTGGCGCGGAGGGCGCGGGGGGTTCAAGTGAATACAATTTATTAGACATAAAGAAATGTGTGTAGGCCTACATGTACAAGCAAGGGTATGTTTTAAAGTGTGCGTGTATGTGTGTAAGTGTTTAGGTTTGTGTGTGAATGACTGCGTGTGTGTATGTGCACCAGTACGTGATAAGTGTAACTACGAGTGTGTGCGTGAGTTTGTGGGCGTGCGTGCGGAAATGGTGTAAAAAAAATGTTACACGTGTGTGCTCTTAATTCTGTACGTTTGTCTAATAGTTTGTGTGTGTGTGTGCTTAAATGAAAACGTGTGTTTGTATGTGTGTGTGTGTGTGTGCTTAAATGAAAACGTGTGTTTGTATGTGTGTGTGTGTGTGTGCTTAAATGAAAACGTGTGTTTGTATGTGTGTGTGTGTGTGTGTGTGCTTAAATGAAAACGTGTGTTTGTATGTGTGTGTGTGTGTGTGTGTGTGCTTACATGAAAACGTGTGTTTGTATGTGTGTGTGTGTATGTGTGTGTGTGCTTAAATGAAAACGTGTGTTTGTATGTGTGTGTGTGTGTGTATGTGTTTGTTTGTGTTCATGTGCTATGGCCCATCTATTCTACATCACAGCATCAAAATATTTTCCAAATGTCTTCTTTCACCAACATCACAAATAACAAGAATATTTTACATTCGTCTAATTACATGTGCATCAAAACACCAAGAATACTTTACATTTGTCTACTTACATGTTTATCAAAACACCAAGAATACTTTATATTTGTCTACTTACATGTGTATCAAAACACCAAGAATACGTTACATTTGTCCACTTACATCTATCTGACTCTCTATGGCAGCCATGATGTGCTAATGTCCAACATTATCTCCATATCATCTACTAGAAATATTTTGCTCCATGCCCCAAAAAGGTAACAAGTTATATCTGTATAAGCTCAAATGTTTATGTCTTCCACAGTTAACAGAATGTACATGTTGAGTTGATTACGTAAATCCGATAGGGAAGAAAAATGATTTTTCAAAATGGTTAAACTTGCTTGAATTCACATAACACTCTGGTAGACACTGTTTTACCAAAAAACTTTCCAGAATGATATTTACCAAGAATTTTCTTTTCCTTTCAAGCAGCAAAAAATACAAATATTATAATTGCCTTTCCATAAATAGAAACACTGTATTGTTTCGGATCTGAGTTTCGGGTTCTAATTTTTTTAATCGTCTGTGATTAAGTATCGATAACCGGCAATTTAAAGACATAACAAAAATATAGGTTACGCCAATCAAGGATTTCCCCTGTTTCGTATTTCAATTGATGTCTGATCTAAATTTATTTTTTCCGTGCCAAGTGTAAAAGCTGAACACAGAAACAAAAAAAATTGAACACAGAAACAAAACAAAACAAACAACAGATTTGCCTCAGATTATTGAGAGTGTAGCCAATACATTTGATTGATATTATTTCAAAAATGTTATTTGATTACAAATAAAATTTTTCTGCAGTTGATTTTGTTAATATATAACATAACTACATAATGCATCCAGCAGATTTCACCAAGCTTCGAACACATGACCTATATATCGCTCCAAGGAATGGGAAACATGTTCATTATTTACACTCGAAATTCGTAAAAAAATAATTCCAATGCTATAAGAATTTGAGAGAAATCGTTTTTGACAGATAAACCGCTAAATTAAAAAAAAACATTAAAAATATTTTTTTATTCCTCCATATTAAAATCTAAAAATCTATTTCTAATAAAGCTGTTTTTTTTAATGCTGCGTCAGAAAGTGAGAGCCAGTACAACTCTCGTCACCAAAACCTCGCGTGGTAAAAGTTACAAGCCGCGTGACTTCAAATTACCAATGAACTTTTTGAACTAATTTTTCTCTTTCAATTAAAAAAAAACTGAATGATTAACTGTTATTTACTGTATATATATATATATATATATATATATATATATATATATATATATATATATATATATATATATATATATATATATTTATATAAAAAGAAATAAAAAATGACAAAAAAGAATTACATGCACACAATCCAATCTTCACACACACATACACGACACACACACACACACACACACACACACATACACGGCTCCTCACTGAACAGGAAATACACGAAATCTACGAAATGTAAATCTAGAAATGACGTAATCAATAGCTGCTGTTGATTATTTCCTCACCACCAACTTGAAGGAAATAAAAAAATGTCCAGCTACAGGACAAAACATGAAAAAAAGAAGAAAAAAAAATGTCCAGCCTGACATGCCAAGAAAGTTGAGGTCAATAAATCAGCCAACTGAGACCTGGTCGTCACATCACATCCCGAGGTTGTTCGTGAGTCTTTTTTAGCGCAACTCGGACTCACGTTATGTTTGTGGGGGGTGGGGGAGGGTGGGGGGAGGGTGGGGAGTGATGGACGATGCCGGATTGTAAGCTGCTACCGGGATCTCTGCCCATCTCCGTCGTGGTATGAGATATTGTTTGAGGGGGGGGGGGTGGGTAGAGAGAAAGGTGGCACTGGCTTTGTTGGACCTGTAGACTGACCCGTTCTTTGTTTGTTTGTTTTGTTTGTTTTAAATTAATGGTCAGCGATACTCAACTTCCTTCAGTAATTTGTTCTTGACAGTTGACCTGAGTCACTGAATAGGATTATACCTCAATAACTTTAATTACTGTCTGTGAGTCAATATTTTATTAACTCAACTTGTCTAAGAAGAGAGGAAAGAGAGAGAGAGAGAGAGAGAGAGAGAGAGAGAGAGAGAGAGAGAGAGAAAGGGGGATGATGGGGGAGGGGAGGGGGAAGAGAAAGGCAGCTAGAGGGGGAGGGGGAGATTTCGGTAGTGCAATAAAAATTTCTTCTGCGTAGATTTTTCCAAAAGTTGTCTTCTATCAAATTAGCGGTATCAGTGTTAGCATAGACAGACATCAAAGTCATGTGTGGCTTAGAGTTGACAGATGAATAATAGACACACAAATAGATTATAGATGGATTAAAAGACTCTTATCTATCGAGAAGAATGTGAATTCTAACTAATCAGTGGATCTAAAGTTTCAAGTACAGTAGATCTAGTAGCCTTAACCACTAGTTTCTAAAGCTTTGATCGATATATGATGGTTTATGAAGCTGTGTATCTAGAACCATCTAGTAACGGCTCATAAAGCAGTTGGATCTTAACGGAACTAGTGACAAAAGTCGTACTACATGTTTCTGTCCCTTTGATTGTAAAACCAGTTCAAGGGGCAGCAGCATAATCAGTGCTAATGTCTGTTTGACATTGTGTTTCTGTAGCAAATCGTCTCTTGTCCACTAGGTGATCGAATGACCGGTGTGGCCAGCGGAGACAAACACACACACACACACACACACACCCCTCTCCTAGATACACACGACCAGCATAATAACACCCCCACCCCCACAGGGAAATTAACCCCCTAAAGTCACCAAGACAACATCTTCAAACGAAATAAAATTCACCAATTGGTATGAGGTAATTGGTACTCATGGTGCCCCCCTCCCCTCCCCCGGGTTCAAATGTCCGAGTGCAACCATACGTAAAGACGGCCCTGGGGTCAAGCCTGCTGCCCGTTGTTGATATTGTAAGCAGGAACGACTTAACTCACGCCACGTCATACTGGTGCTGATTATTGATTAAACCACCGTGTTGACTCCGAGGGCAATGCAGCCCCGACTGAGTAGCTTTTGTAGTATGAAAACTTTGGACATGAGATTCCAATAATCTGATTGAATCGGACAGGTGTAAAATGTTTTCAGTTCTAATGAGCCACAAAGAGTTGCTAATGGACTCAAGTTTATTGGGTGGGCTTGCCATTTTGTGTTATTTTTTTTTAAGTGATTTAATTGTAACTAGCTTGCGAAGTTGTTCATTTTTTTAAAGTACACTTATAATGCTGCTAACCATCTTCAATAACTATTACAAAAAAGGGACATAGTTTAAACTGGTTTGGGGCAGTAGGAAAATAATTTAACATTTTTTGTCTGCTTTCTTTTCTTTAAAAATATTGTATAGTTACAAATCTTAAAACATATCTTGACAATGTCTGGAAAAGTGAGGCCATTACACACATAAATACAAACACCCATACACAACCACACACAAATACACACAAACACACACACACACACCAATAGCTACTAGCCATTTCATGCTATTTGAGAATGTATTTGACCTTTACCCTGTTAAAACTCATCCGGGCATTTCTTAACGATAATTTTAAAAAAAGAAAGGTTTTTAAGTATCATTACAAGTAAACCTTAAGTTTGTGATCACAACAAAGGGCGACTACTATCATGGAAATTGTTTTCAGTCACGCGACCTACTTCTCGACCAAACTCTCATTTAGCCAAATCCCAGAATCTCTAGCTCCGCGATTCTCAACCGGCGGCTACCCAGGGGGCAAGCAGCGACATATAATCCTGGTTGTTAGTGTTTGAAGAAGGTCGCCAGTTCACTGCGTGACACAGCACCAAACCACGTGCCCAAGTATCGCATTTGAAAGGTGAGCACATCCAATTATGAAAATAAGTACATTCATTCGCGCAGTTACAGGTGTGGGGGTACTCGCGGACATCATACTTTCGCACCGTTAGGGGTACTCGCGGACATCATACTTTCGCACCGTTAGGGGTACTCGCGGACATCATACTTTCGCACCGTTAGGGGTACTCGCGGACATCATACTTTCGCACCGTTAGGGGTACTCGCGGACATCATACTTTCGCACCGTTAGGGGTACTCGCGGACATCATACTTTCGCACGGTTAGGGATACAGTCACGAAAAAAGGTTGAGAAACGCTGATCTAGCTAAACTTATTGTTTAGTCTACACAGATCTATAAGAATTGGGATTTTTTTTAAGTAAGTGGAACTGTTTTGTTCATTGACCTAAACTTATTATTTAAAAAAAAAAAACACCGATTACAACGGTGAAAACAACTGCTATTTGTTGAGTTTAGTTTAGTTTGGATTGGATTGAATCATACTTTTAATATTTTAAACTTTTCAAAACCTAAATCATCTCGAATACACTTTGATGTACTCTGTATGATATATTTCACACTCTGATGTACTCTGTATGATATATTTTATATTTTGGACTAGCTGGAGTGCGGCATTCATCGATCACTTGCCTCTCCTGGTATAGTTGTACATTTTTATTGTCCCTCTTCCCCTACCCCCTGTAATACAGAAAATTAATTGGGGTGTGGGGTCAGCGTTGAGCATTGTGTCGAATGCTTAACACAAAAAAACTATAAATGGAAGGGATAATATTAAAAAAACGGTTGAATAAGACACACCTACTTACGTGGCCACTGTGTGCCTTTGTGTCACACCTACTTACGTGGTCCACTGTATGCCTTTGTGTCACACCTACTTACGTGGTCCACTGTGTGCCTTTGTGTCACACCTACTTACGTGGTCCACTGTGTGCCTTTGTGTCACACCTACTTACGTGGTCCACTGTGTGCCTTTGTGTCACACCTACTTACGTGGTCCACTGTGTGCCTTTGTGTCACACCTACTTACGTGGTCCACTGTGTGCCTTTGTGTCACACCTACTTACGTGGTCCACTGTGTGCCTTTGTGTCACACCTACTTACGTGGTCCACTGTGTGCCTTTGTGTCACACCTACTTACGTGGTCCACTGTGTGCCTTTGTGTCAACCTAATTACGTGGTCCACTGTGTGCCTTTGTGTCACACCTACTTACGTGGTCCACTGTGTGCCTTTGTGTCACACCTACTTACGTGGTCCACTGTGTGCCTTTGTGTCACACCTACTTACGTGGTCCACTGTGTGCCTTTGTGTCACGCCTACTTACGTGGTCCACTGTGTGCCTTTGTGTCACACCTACTTACGTGGTCCACTGTGTGCCTTTGTGTCACACCTACTTACGTGGTCCACTGTGTGCCTTTGTGTCACGCCTACTTACGTGGTCCACTGTGTGCCTTTGTGTCACACCTACTTACGTGGTCCACTGTGTGCCTTTGTGTCACACCTACTTACAGGGTCCACTGTGTGCCTTTGTGTCACACCTGCTTTCGTGGACCACTGTGTGCCTTTGTGTCACACCTGCTTATGTGGTCCACTGTGTGCCTTTGTGTCACACCTGCTTACGTGGTCCACTGTGTGCCTTTGTGTCACACCTGCTTACGTGGTCCACTGTGTGCCTTTGTGTCACGCCTACTTACGTGGTCCACTGTGTGCCTTTGTGTCACACCTACTTACGTGGTCCACTGTTTGCCTTTGTTTACACCTACTTTCGTGGTCCACTGTGTGCCTTTGTGTCAACCTAATTACGTGGTCCATAATGTACACTTTTGTGTCAATGTCAAAATGGTTATAACCTTCCCCTACCTTCCCCCCCTCCCCCATCTTCAGTTATGTGTATCTACAATGTGGAACTTGCAGCAATTTTTTTATAATTTTGAAAACAAGTGTTTTATTTTCCTTTATTCCACGGCTAATGTTCCAATGTATTACGGCTAATGTTCCAATGTATTACGGCTAATGTTCCAGAGTATTACGGCTAATGTTCCAGAGTATTACGGCTAATGTTTCAAGGTATTAGCTTCTTCATGGGACGACATTTTGTATGATAAATACACATCAAAAATAATACTACTGTTGTTAAACAAAATAAATATATTTAACGAGACATTTTTTTTGAAGTAGTAAACATAGGAAATGTAGCGCTGTCTGGCAAATGTCTCACTTTGTTGGCAGGGGAGAGTAATCGATGTTTTTTTCCAAATAAATTGTTTCTGGTGTAATATTTTTCTGTGTAAAGCTGGTGACTCGAGGCTTCTTCTACCATTGACAAATCATTATCGATGTCGGATGAACTAAATATTATCTCTCTTGTTTATCAACAGAACCGTCTCTCGAACACAATATAATCTGAATGGACAAATCACTGATGTCAGTTGATAGAAAATGAATGGAATATATAACGTGTGAATCGTACAATAAAATTCTACACATTCGAGGAAGGATGGTAATTGAAGTATTACCTACATACCCACACAAGATAACAATACTGCTAGGTCTGGAGACCAATGTGTCCCTTCTAAAATATGTACGTAATGTTTACTTCATTTACATTTCTTCAAAAACAAATATGAGGAGTTTGGACATTGGTAGAAAGATGTCTTACAACCACATGTGGCTCTTCCTAGTGTTTATTGCTGCTCTCATTAGCTGTTATTTTTATCTTATTTAATCGTTACTATATTTTATTTGTCTTAAATTTTGTTAAACTGACTTTGGTGCGATTTGTACCTTACTAGAATGCAGCTGTCATTGAACTGTTGGGTGTAGACTTAAAGGTTGACCATTTATGATACACTAGTCGAAAAGCCTGCTGAAGCTGGCTGAACGATTCCGACAGAAGGGATAACAAAGAAATATACGAACTACTGCAATAGAAAAGAAAATATGGTCTTTACTGCCATGAACAGAATACGATATGAACAGAAACAACAAAGAAATATACGAAATACTGCAATAGAAAAGAACATTTATCTTTTATTGCCATGCACACAATACATACATTTTTAGTGTACGGACCATTAGCCTGAGGGAGACGCGCGCATGTGTTAGATTATCTCCGGCGAGTGAAAAAAATGACATGATTCATTTCACACTGGCTGAAGTGTTAACAGTATCCTAGCTTCTAAATGTGTAATGAATAGTACATCTACTATTAGATGTACTGCCATGTACATTACACCCATATGTATTTATTCAACCGCTTAACAGAGTCTTTATGTAACCAACGATGTTACATATTTTGTTATATTAAATTGTCATCATTTCTTATTTATGTAAGATGTGTTGTCAGTTTTGATTTCATTATTTGTATGAGCGTGATCATCCCAAGTTCCTAGCCAAGACTCTCTGGTTATGATCAGGCACGCTGAGAGGGGGGGGTCATTGCCAGGGGGTCCGTATCTGTAAGGGGGCCCGCATCTGTAAGGGGGCTCGCATCTGTAAGGGGGCCCGCATCTGTAAGGGGGCCCGGCCGCCCCGACCATGTACATTTTTTCACGACTCATCGTTTATTAAGGGGCCCGCAACGATATCCTGCCCTGGGGCCCTTGTTGGCTCTCGGCGCCCCTGGTTATGATGCTGTTAATTGTGTCCATGTTAAAGTACCTCATGTCTTCACTGACCTCAGGACAAATGTCGAATGTCGTAAGTCGAGATAATGAGTCAAAATTCAGAAGAGAATAATGAACTTGATTGACCAGTCGACTAATTGAATGGACATACATTATTTAATCAATAGGCGACACGGGTCGACTAATTGAATGGACATACATTATTTAATCAATAGGCGACACGGGTCGACTAATAGAATGGACATACATTATTTAATCAATAGGCGGCACGGACAAAATGGTCGACAGAAAGTGAACTTTAACCTTTATTTTTTTTTCTACACTATCAATTATGTAAAAATGTTGTTGTTGTTTTTTAATCCATTTTGTGTTTATTGCATATACCAACGGTCAATACACAGAATAATGGAAGCTCTTTTTTAAATATTTATTTAATGTTCTCGGCCTGGAGTTCTACCTCCATGGTTTTATTAACGCCCACAAATATAGATAATCCAGGGCTAATCTGTCTTATCATATTGCCTGCCTACCTCCGGTATCCCATGATTCTACTGAGACGATTCTGTGTACAGTTTACACTTAACAATTATTTCTGCCTCTGCAATGTTTTCAATTGTGACCTTGACATCTCATTTCACGATAAAAATAGCTTTCACAAGATAAATTTACAAAAATAAAACAAGCAAAAGACTAAACAGAAGCAAATATTTAATGCTAAAGTTCTGCTCCGATTAAAAAAAAAGTTCCCGATATGTTCCTTCATGTTCCCTCACATTTCCGCATGTTTCCATTAAATTGCATTCCAATATTAAAGTCTTGACTTACAATAATCAGACAAATCTAATACGTTAATGGGGCAATCTGTAGGTCACGTGACACTCTCAGCATCACGTGTCTGACGCCTGTAAATTTATTCGTTAAAACAAGAAAAGAACGAACGACTTTTTTTTATTTAGAAACAACTTCTTCTCTCCCTTTATGCTCGCATGCTGCAGAAAGGTTTTTTCACTTACACATCTTTGGGTGAGTGGGTGGGGTGGAAGAGTTGACTTGAAGTAGACAAGATGTCACATAAAAATCTAGACACGGTCAACATTCTTGTCCCCGCACTCTGTCCTTGGAGGGGGTCTTGATGGAGGTACACGTCACATTCCTGGTGAGACAATGTAAATAGTTGTGTCCCTTTGCCCCACTACACGTCCATCTCCAGAATTTGACCATAGTGTCTAGGTCTCACACACACACACACCACACACACATACACACATACACAAAATAGAAACATGTTACACAGAACAGTGGCGGACAAGTGATGAGCCACATTCCGTTTTTTAAAGAGACGCACTGACTCATTGGGAGCCGCACAAAGCTTACAGAGGAGCCGCGTACGGCCCTAAGAGCCGCATTTGGCCATCCGTGGTACAGAGCTTTAATTTGGACGATTCTTTATGTACACAATTTATATTTAATGTTTTGTTACTCTTTATACCACATAAAATATAATGATATCACAACATATTGTCATATTATTAATATCAACATCAACATAAAGTTAAAACTCCTTTAAATTATGGCCTGCAATGCCTGTCTTTTTAAAAACAAGTATTAATAACTGACAAAGGTTTGAAATTTATATGGACTTGTTCATTAAAATCTATAAACTGTTGTGATTCTCTAATAAAGGTGTTTTGTTTAATTATTATTTTTCATGCAAAATCTTTCCTTTTCCCATCTCTCTATAAAAAGCAATATTCCATTCATTTTGTGAATATTTTTAATCAGTAATTGAGGTGTAGAGATGTGAAGGTTATGTTAATGGGTATGGTCTCTGATCTTTTTTTCCAATACTCACGTTGATAAAGTAAAATAGGTGAGTGGTTGTGGCAGTGGCGTACCTAGGGGGGGGGCGGTGGGTGCGGTCCGCACCGGGCGGCACTTTTTATTACTTTTTAGGGGGGGGGAGCGGCAAAAATGTATAGATTAAATTGAAATACCTAAATGAGAGGGCGGCAAAATCGTCTTCCGCCCTGGGCAGCCGATACCCCACGCTACGCCGCTGGGTGGTGGACTGTGCTCTCGACTGTCGACCTGGGATAAACCGAGTTCGATGTTTGGGGATTTGTTTAGGTCCTGGCGAAAGTTCATCCAGTTTTAAATGGGTACCTAATATAAGATGATGAGGATGAAAGGGGGTTGGGGTGGGGTGGGGGGGCTGGTCTTTGTGCTAACCACACAATCCCTTAATATCTCCTGGCTAATGAATCAAATGAATTCTACACTTCATCTGGCATTATGTGGGCTTAAGAGAACTTTATTTTTTTTTTAAATATATCACATGTCTGTTGTATTTTATCATTATTATTGTATATTTTCTCAAATGTACAAAAACAAAACAAAACAATGTGTTAACATGAGAAAAATCTAACGTATGACAACAAAATTTTAAAGATATTTTTTACTTAAAATGTAAAAATATTTGATATTTTAATGGAATCATCCATAACACTGTTTTAATGATACAGAGCAATTATTAGAATATTTTTAAGGATTTCGTCCTTAGGGCAGCGGTGTCATTTTAACCTAATTGACATTTCAGACAGATTTGTCATTTGATGGATTCAAGCCATAACACAATAAAAGGAGTGTTATTTTTAGAGCATTTTCGAAAAAAAAATGCTCTATTGTCCCGTTTTGTCTGTCCGTCCGTCTGTCCGTGTACACCCTAGATCTCAACAATCATAAGCCCTAGACCCATGATGTATATATCATTTTGTGGGTCTTGGCCTGCCATGTGTACATCAAAAGTTTATTTCGCGATAGGACCTCTGAGGGCCGGGCTTCAGGGCTCCTAAGGGGCTTATATATTATATATACAACTTGTACGTTCAATAGCCCGTTCATTTGGTGCGAAATACTGCAGCACGTAGTTTCACCAAGATTTATTAAGAAACTCATCAAATGAAATAGTAAGCTTGTGTTCTGAGTTTAATTGAAAGTATCAGAGCTATGCAACAATTGACGGAGTTTTCGGACGAATAAATGACTATAATTTAAAATGTTTTCAATTATGAGTCCTATTTCAGTAATCACAAACCACTTGTAGTTAGATTTAAGAGACAATAATTTTTTTTCAAATATAAAGAAACGTCTTTATAATTTATTTTTTACAGATATATGCATTACACAATTGAATTTATAAACATTTCCAAAATTTACAAATATTTACTGAAAGATAGCATACGTACTGATACATAACATGAAAATGCGCTAACACGTCCTGTGTCCAGAATGGAACAGGCTTAATTGCTTGTTCTAATATGTCACTGTTTTTTTGTCGTAATGTTTATGCCACTGTTTATTTGTCGTAATGTTAATATGCCACTGTTTATTTGTCGTAATGTTAATATGTCACTGTTTATTTGTCGTAATGTTAATATGCCACTGTTTATTTGTCGTAATTTTAATATGCCACTGTTTATTTGTCGTAATTTTAATATGTCACTGTTTATTTGTCATAATGTTAATATGTCACTGTTTATTTGTCGTAATTTTAATATGTCACTGTTTATTTGTCGTAATGTTAATATGTCACTGTTTATTTGTCGTAATGTTAATATGCCACTGTTTATTTGTCGTAATTTTAATATGCCACTGTTTATTTGTCGTAATGTTAATATGTCACTGTTTATTTGTCGTAATGTTAATATGCCACTGTTTATTTGTCGTAATTTTAATATGTCACTGTTTATTTGTCGTAATGTTAATATGCCACTGTTTATTTGTCGTAATGTTAATATGCCACTGTTTATTTGTCGTAATGTTAATATGTCACTGTTTATTTATTCTATTTTTATTTAATATGTCATTGTTTATTTATTTATAAAGTTGATACGAAACTAACCCAACAATGATATATGACTCCAGGATCTCATTATAATTTAATTAGGAGACAAAAATTCAAGATATACTTCAGCTATGTTTGAGAAATATTTTGCAGTGTCGTTGTAGGTGTTCCTATCATGGCGAGAAAACCAAACAGTTAGTCACATGTATGTGGAAAAGGTGCTTGGTACATAAATCCAAAGCCGAAATGATTTGCAGGCAATTAGCGTTATGGTAAAAGTGCTAAAGAAGTAATATTCTAAAGCTTTCCTCTAACCAAAGCGAATTTCGCGTATCTAGGTAGCTCGCGAAATTCGCCCCTCTTTCGCGGCAATGTATTTACATGGAGATGCTCAAACCGCGTAGAATTTCCGCGGCGGTGCAGAGAAATTTCGCGGCATCGCTTCTTTCAGAGTTTTTTCGCGTTTCGCGAGTGTAAACAATCCAAAATGGCTGCCTAGAAACATCGACTCAAATGAAAATCAAGGTTAAAATTGATATAAATGTCTTAAAATTAACAAATAAGACTTACATTTATATATAGCAACTTGAATTACATCAGATTATACCAAAAAGTAAGTGTTTTTTTCACTTTTTACTTGTAAAATACAATAACTGTAGAAAATATATCATAAGAAGAAAATGTCTGCCGACGTCTTCAAATAAGCAAAAAGAAAATTAAAAAAATCATTATATCCGGTCGGCTGACGCCTACGTTCGCTTCGCTTAGGTGTAGCGAGGGTTTTTCGCGCTTTGAAAAATCTCACGTGAGAAATAGCGCAGCGGTTCGCTTCGCTTTGGTTAGAGGAAAGCTTTATGGGTGTTATAATGTTTTGGCAAGACTTGAATGCAGAACCGTAGCTAGTTATTGCGGTGCCTTGTGTGAGTTACATTTTAGGCGCCTTACTCCCAATCTGAAAAGTGCCTTTAACACATTTAACAGCGCTCTTTCGGCGCCCCTTCGTAGTTTGGCGCCCTGTGCGGCCACACACCCCGCAGTACACTTCGATTGTAATAATGATGTTAAATGTAACAATGGTGTCAAAACTAGCAATAATGTCAAATGTAACAATGATATCTAATGTAACAATGATGCCAAATGTAACAATGATGTCAAATGTAACAATGATATCAAATGTAACAATGATGTCAAATATAACAATGATATCAAATGTAACAATGATATCAAATGTAACAATGATGTCAAATGTAACAATGATGTTAAATGTAACAATGTAAATTTGTGCCAAAAAAAGTGACGCGTAAAATAAAAAGACCGTATGTCTCAGAGGGCCATCATTTTTGGGTAAGGCTAGGTGGATTATCGGACCATCACTACCAATTTGGGCAGTTAGGACGTTTTATTATCGTCTGCGATGTTTTATGTTGCGTAATAACAGACCGATTTCATTTAAAATGTGGAATTAAATTTTCACTTTTCTTTTTTTTCAATTTACATTACTGGGCAATGACAACCCAGTTTTCTAGAGCTCAACCAAAAGCACTCATAAAGTGTGAGATGTACATTGGTTGATTAGTTTAGGGCATTAAAGTGTGACGTGTACATTGATTGATTAGCATAGGGCATTAAAGTGTGACGTGTACATTGGTTGATTAGCCTAGGGCCTTAAAGTATGACGTGTACATTGGTTGATTAGCCTAGGGCCTTAAAGGGTGACTTGTACATTGATTGATTAGCCTAGGGCCTTAAAGTGTGACGTGTACATTGGTTGATTAGCCTAGGGCCTTAAAGTGTGACGTGTACATTGATTGATTAGAATAGGGCATTAAAGTGTGACGTGTACATTGGTTGATTAGCCTAGGGCCTTAAAGTATGACGTGTACATTGGTTGATTAGCCTAGGGCCTTAAAGTGTGACGTGTACATTGATTGATTAGCCTAGGGCCTTAAACGTGTACATTGGTTGATTAGCATAGGGCCTTAAAGTGTGACGTGTACATTGATTGATTAGCATAGCGCCTTAAAGTGTGATGTGTACATTGGCTGATAGCCTAGGGCCTTAAAGTGTGATGTGTACATTGGTTGATTAGCATAGGGCCTTAAAGTGTGACGTGTACATTGGTTGATTAGCATAGGGCCTTAAAGTGTGACGTGTACATTGATTGATTAGTTTAGGGCCTTAAAGTGTGACGTGTACATTGGTTGATTAGCCTAGGGCCTTAAAGTGTGACGTGTACATTGGCTGATTAGCCTAGGGCCTTAAAGTGTGACGTGTACATTGGTTGATTAGCCTAGGGCCTTAAAGTATGACGTGTACATTGGCTGATTAGCCTAGGGCCTTAAAGTGTGACGTGTACATTGGCTGATTAGCCTAGGGCCTTAAAGTGTGACGTGTACATTGGCTGATTAGCCTAGGGGCTTCTCTTGTACTAATCAACATACACTTGTAGATGAACGCTGTGTTATTGTCACTATGGATAAACTTAATTTGTCACCAAGGAATTGGCTGCGTCTGAAAAATGCCCCACAGCAGCAACACTTATGCCCAGGCCATTCCATAACCGAAATAGAACTGTGTTTGTTTTAGTCAGCAGTACACGAACAAGACGCTATTTTTAGAGTACAATGGTCAACAGAATGGATGGAATTCAGGGGTGGGTGGGGGTAGGGGAAATGGGGTATGGTGGGGCGGGTGTGAGAAAAACAGAATGATGTTGACAAGAAAGTGCCAGGGGCCACCTACCCAGTATGTTTAACTAGCTCTGCTTGATACTGGAGACCAAATGAGCGTCGAGAACATTTTTTTTTCCTGGGCTCTTAACTCATTTTGCAAACAGTAATTATCACATGGACTGGGCATGCATCATGAGTATTACACCAGTAAAGGTTTAATTTTGGAACATCGTCAAAGATTGTAATATCGGTGTGTCTAGAGGCGCAATGAGAAACACCAAAAGATTTCCCGCAAAGGATAATTTGAATTTACAGAAGAATACTTGTTGACTCTAGAAATGAAATGGAATGGTTAATACACAGAGTGTTGATGCAAAATACACAAATGTTAATATGAGAACCGCTACTGCCTGTCAACCTATGACAAATGAAATACAATATTTTTTTTAATGAGCAGTCTATCGCTACAGGCAACTTAGATGTGTCAATCAATGAGAACACAAGACAAGTGTGTATGTAGAACAAGGACAACCAGTCCATCCTTTTTTTTTCCATTTCTCAAAATTTAATAATGGAATTATCTTAGGTGTTATAAAACTTAACAAATATAATAAATATACAATGATCTTCTTTTTTTTTAACCTTTATTCATTTCTACATAAAACAATACATCCAGTGTCACCCTCAGTAGTTCCAGGGTGCCCGACAATACTTTATATGAGTGACCCCCCCCCTTTTTTTCTTCAAACATAGAAGCAATTTTATAGATAATTTAGGAAATCGATTGAGCCCCGAAAAAATATTCCAGCTGCCCCCCCCCCCGCCAATAAAATGGAGGGCGTTTCTATTATAAGTGTGGTCAATGAAAACAGTACAGTCAATATGAGAGTTGTGTGTGTGTTTTTAGAGCATTTTCGAAAAAAAATGCTCTATTGTCCCCGTTTTGTCTGTCTGTCCGTCCGTCCGTCCGTCCGTCATCACCCTAGATCTCAACAACCATAAGTCCTAGACCCATGATGTATGTATCATTTTGTAGGTCTTGGCCTGCCAAGAAATGACTTTTTTCCATTTCGCGATCTGACCTCTCAGGGCCGTAAAAGGGGCCTTAGTACCGTTTGTTACTATATAAGCTATATTAATAAAGGAGCGCTATATCTCAGCAACTATAAGTCCTAGACCCATGATGTATATATCATTTTGTAGGTCTTGGCCTGCCATGTGTACATCAAAAGTTCATTTTGCAACAGGACCTCTGAGGGCCGGGCTTCAGGGCTCCTAAGGGGCTTATATATTATATATACACCTTGTACGTTCAATAACCCGTTCATTTGGTGCGAAATACTGCAGCACGTAGTTTCACCAAGATTTATTAAGAAACTCATCAAATGAAATAGTAAGCTTGTGTTCTGAGTTTAATTGAAAGTATCAGAGCTATGCAACAATTGACGGAGTTTTCGGACGAATAAATGACTATAATTTAAAATGTTTTCAATTATGAGTCCTATTTCAGTAACCACAAACCACTTGTAGTTAGATTTAAGAGACAATAATTTTTTTTCAAATATAAAGAAACGTCTTTATAATTTTTTTTTTACAAATATATGCATTACACAATTGAATTTATAAACATTTCCAAAATTTACAAATATTTACTGAAAGCTAACAAACGTACTGATACATAATACGAAAATGCTCTAACACGTCCTGTGTCCAGAATGGAACAGGCTTTATTGCTTGTTTTTTTTTTTTTTTTTGAAGCATTTCGGCCAAACCCTTTTGAAAACAAAAATTAACTTATTGTTTGGTGTATATCAATAGTTAATGCCACCATGTTCTTTGTGTGAGAACCACCGCAGAATACCATTAACAAACAAATATCCTACAACAGGAAAATGGTATCTGGGTCACTATTGACAAGGAGAGCTAACAAAGTTAAAAAAAAATATTCAATTTACTAACAAAGTTAAAAAAAATATTCAATTTACTTAAAGGGATAAGAACTGGACAAAAATATGTCTAATCTAGATAACTTCAATGATATTTTTATATTATTCTATTAGTTGTAAAGGTTCTTTGAGTCTACATAAAGCAGCACTCACGATACTGTGAGTTCAAGTAAAATGGGACATTTTGTTTATTTCGATAGTGATGACAGTATGATGAATATACTAATACAATGTTACCGGTTTTTCCCCACTTTCATAAACTTATCATTGGAATTATTATCTATTTAATTTTCCCGTAATTTTTCTGACGTACTACAAGCAATAAACCACCGGTT
Source organism: Bulinus truncatus (assembly GCA_021962125.1). Lineage (NCBI taxonomy): Eukaryota > Metazoa > Mollusca > Gastropoda > Planorbidae > Bulinus > Bulinus truncatus. The sequence goes on from JAGDYQ010000007.1 coordinate 9,590,665, forward strand.
CTATTTGCATTACACTCTAGTTATACTTGATATCAAAATAAGTACGTATACTTATAGTTTGCTATTATTTCTATAGTCTCAGAAAGTTACAAACTAGAATAGTACACAATCTATGTCGTGGGCTATGCACGTATACTTATAGTTTGCTATTATTTATTTAGTCTCAGAAAGATACAAACTAGAATAGTACACAATCTATGTCGTGGGCTATGTACGTATACTTATAGTTTGCTATTATTTCTATAGTCTCAGAAAGTTACAAACTAGAATAGTACACAATCTATGTCGTGGGCTATGCACGTATACTTATAGTTTGCTATTATTTCTATAGTCTCAGAAAGATACAAACTAGAATAGTACACAATCTATGTCGTGGGCCATGCACGTATACTTATAGTTTGCTATTATTTCTTTAGTCTCAGAAAGTTACAAACTAGAATAGTACACAATCTATGTCGTGGGCTATGCACGTATACTTATAGTTTGCTATTATTTCTTTAGTCTCAGAAAGTTACAAACTAGAATAGTACACAATCTATGTCGTGGGCTATGTACGTATACTTTTAGTTTGCTATTATTTCTTTAGTCTCAGAAAGTTACAATCTAGAATAGTACACAATCTATGTCGTGGGCTATGCACGTATACTTATAGTTTGCTATTATTTCTTTAGTCTCAGAAAGTTACAAACTAGAATAGTACACAATCTATGTCGTGGGCTATGCACGAATACTTATAGTTTGCTATTATTTCTTTAGTCTCAGAAAGTTACAAACTAGAATAGTACACAATCTATGTCGTGGGCTATGTACGTATACTTATAGTTTGCTATTATTTCTATAGTCTCAGAAAGTTACAAACTAGACCGATTAGTAGATTTCCTTCTAAGTTGAGGGGGAAATGGATTCAGATTTGTTTGTTTTTTAAATACATTCACATATCGTAGAAAATTGTATTAAACTTTGTTCATTTCTGCACCAGTTGATATTATTTTATTGAAAACGAAATGCGTTGATTTTGAAAATAATCGACATGGCCCTTGGACATCCCCCACACCCTTCCTTAATGTTTATGACGTCATTTAGGCAGCCGCCATCTTAAGTTGTCAAAACGACCAATCAGAATTGAAAAAACTGTTTCTTTTATCGCGATCCAGCTATGCCGAAAGAAATAGATTTGAAAGTCACATTAACTTAAGAAACTGACTTTCACTTTTATTTGTCAGGTGGACTAGCTTTTAAAGTTGAAAAAGTTTAGAGAAATAAAAGTTGTAATATGAACACATAGAATTGTCGAACCACTAATAATACGTATTAATGTTGTAGCGGCCCGCCCAAAGTTTGTCTGAGACCCACCAGTAGGTAGTGACTCACACCTTTGAGAACTGCCACCTTCATACCATATTAAAAACGAGTGTAGTCCGTGAAACAAAATAATTATAAAATTCGCATTATTTGTCATAAACGTAACAATTTCTCATAAAAGTGGTATATATATATATATATATATATATATATATATATATATATATATATGTATACTTTATTTTTGAGTTCATTTCTTCTAAATACAAAAAATGTGCCCGACAGAATCTAAAAAAAAAATAGTGCTGCCATTTTCTTGTCAATATACACTTTTAAAAAAAAAGATTATTTAGTTGCAGTTTTTAGCTAAATCGCTTGTTGAGACAGGCTGTGTGTTTTAAATCTGTTGAGACTGGCTGTGTTTAATCTGTTGAGACTGGCTGTTTTTAATCTGTTGAGGCTGGCTGTGTTTAATCTGTTGAGACTGGCTGTGTGTTTTAAATCTGTTGAGACTGGCTGTGTTTAATCTGTTGAGACTGGCTGTTTTTAATCTGTTGAGGCTGGCTGTGTTTAATCTGTTGAGACTGGCTGTTTTTAATCTGTTGAGACTGGCTGTTTTTAATCTGTTGAGACTGGCTGTGTTTAATCTGTTGAGACTGGCTGTGTTTAATCTGTTGAGACAGGCTGTGTTTTAAATCTGTTGAGACTGGCTGTGTTTAATCTGTTGAGACTGGCTGTTTTTAATCTGTTGAGGCTGGCTGTGTTTAATCTGTTGAGACTGGCTGTTTTTAATCTGTTGAGACTGGCTGTTTTTAATCTGTTGAGACTGGCTGTGTTTAATCTGTTGAGACTGGCTGTGTTTAATCTGTTGAGACTGGCTGTGTTTAATCTGTTGAGACTGGCTGTTTTTAATCTGTTGAGACTGGCTGTTTTTAATCTGTTGAGACTGGCTGTGTTTAATCTGTTGAGACTGGCTGTGTTTAATCTGTTGAGACTGGCTGTGTTTAATCTGTTGAGACTGGCTGTGTTTAATCTGTTGAGACTGGCTGTGTTTAATCTGTTGAGGCTGGATGTGTTTAATCTGTTGAGACTGGCTGTGTTTAATCTGTTGAATTTAACTGTTGAGACTGCTTGGATGCCACAAGCAACAGATAACGTGAACAGGGTTATAAGCCCGTTAGTCCAGATAAATCTGAAGCAACAATATTGCCCGGGTTCAGAGAAATAAAGTGTTGTGTCACGTGATGAAACCGTCACTTAGACAATCGCACGGTACATCGGTGGCTACTGACGTCATTCAGGCTTGTAACTAGTGACCAGCACCATTCAGACCGCTGGTCTGACAACCCCCGTCTACTTTGATTTCAAGCCCCCCCCCTTTCTCTCTCTCTCTTTCTTTCTCTCTCTCTCTCTCTTTCTCTCTCCGTCTTTCCATAATTTATTTATCTTCTATCTTTCTTAATTTTCCTCTAAAAAAACTTCCTTCTTTCTCTCTCTCTATCCCTCCCCCTTTGTGTGTGTCTCTCTCACTGTTTCTTTATCCGTCTATCTGTTCTTACGTCCTCCGTTAATCAACACCCTCTGTCAATGTCTATCCCTCCTCGCCGTTAACTCTATTAATCTATCTGTTCTAACATCTTTCCGTAGAAAACCATTATCTCAGTTCCTAGTCCCTCCCTTCCTCTCCCTCCCCCCCCTCTCTCTCTCTCTCTATCTATCTTTCTCTCTATCTATCTATCTATCTATCTATCTATCTATCTATCTATCTATCTATCTATCTATCTATCTATCTATATTACTATCCATCTGGTTTAATGCTTTCTCTCGGCTCATCACCATAGCGAAAATATTTTTTTTTCTAATTTCTTCGGTATTAAGCTTAATTCTTCCCCAGATTAACGTGCACCTGTGGGGGGGGGGGGTCATGCTGATCCCTACACTTGAGACTATGAAAACTCTTATATTTTAGAAGGAGATCTAATCCACATTGTTCAGCTTAAGCTTCCTGTGAGATTACAGAAGATTCCGTTAAGAAGGACGTCGAGGGTAACCGAATGTAATCACTAGTACACTTTAAAGTCTGCAGATACCTCCAGTAGTTGTAGAGAGTACCGTGCTGGTGTATTAGTGAAAAGAAGTCGTTGTCGACCAGCTGTAGACCAACAACAATGTTACAGAAGTGAAAATGACCTGATAAAAAAAAATACTTTTTTGACTTAATGAGTGTCCACTTAAAAAAATGACCAACTGAAAGTTTGTTTATTAGTGTTTTGTTTCTCCACTAACTGTCAGACTGGCAAATAAATTTAGGGGCCCCTATACCAAAGATATATTTGAAGCCCCTGAGCAAAGTTACATTTGGGGGGAGGGGGCAAGGCTGACAAGGTAGCCACTAAAAAATTTCAAATACTCCAAGTCAACACCAGTCATTCAGTACTTGTTTTTATAAGTACACATACATTTGAAATGGGTTGATAAAACGCTTGAAAAGCGTTGCAGTTGAAAAATTACATGAATATACGGCCAGCGCTCACCATTCTCTCAGTTATCCGGCCGCGCTCGACATTCTCTCAGTTATCCGGCCCGATGTGAATAAAATGATTTGGTGACTCCTGATCTAGACTGAAATATAGACTGGAAAAATAGACTAGAAGTGTCTCTGTAAAAAAAAAAAAAGTTCAGTTCCCTATGAAAACAAATGACGTCACATGTTATGCTCTAATGAAGAAAAAAAAACGGACACAATATTTTGAACAAAAACTTAAATAGAGATCCCCCAAGGTAAGGTGAAGATATAAATTACATCGTGCGTTTGACAACTTCAACAGATCCTTACATCAACAGCTAGCTTATTAATAGAGAAAAAAAAATCTTCTTGTTTAATATTTTCTTTCCAGATGAAATGTTTTAAACAAGAGTTTGGCAACTAGCAGGCTGAAGATATCAGGAAATTGTCGATATAATGGAATAACAGGGGAAAGTGCATGCTATGCTTCAATGAAAATTTAAAACACATAAATTGTTGTACTCTTGAATATGTCCAAGTTTGTAAAATACTTTATTTAATAGTTTACACTAATAATGAATTAACTCTTAGCACTGAATAGTACAAAAACTGATCTTCCTAGAAAAAATACATTAATTCAAAAAAGAATTATTGAGTACAATTTTTCATTTTGATTTCTTTTTGGGGAGGATAGAATATGTTCCAACCCACTGTACAGCCCATGCTGTGTCCACTCTGTCCATTACAGATGGGCCGGGGGTGGGGTGGGTGTAAAAAATGTCAATCTGTCACCCAGATGGCCCACCATTACGTTCTTTTATTTACTGCCAGACAGTCTTTCTGGAAGATTTCAAAAGAAACGAGTACAGCTTTGACAGAACTTCATGGACATTATATGAAGTACTAGCTCTACCCAGCAAAACCTTTGCATTGAGTTATATCCCCTTAGGCTTGATCGGTAGGCTGGGCTATTTTTGGTTTCGGGCAGATCCGATGTTCTCATGATTATATTTTAAACTGGAATACTGTTGTATTAATTCTTTACTTTCGATTTAACGCAGAACCCAAATCGCAATTATTTATATAGATTAGATGGATAGTCATGACGATATAGATTTATACAAAACTGATTTTAAAAAAGCGTTCATGCCACACATTCTTTACTTAACTTTATAAAGATTATATTTACTATTAATTCAATGTATCAGTTTATAACTACTTCTATTAATAGCACAGCCTGTAACATTTTATCAATGTCTGCGGTCATTGTGTAATTTATATCAAATCTGGCCTACAAACACAAACACAGATAGATACCAACACGTATTGTATTTGGTTTGCATGACAGACTTATCTGGACGACATTAACATCCTCTCCAGCAATGAGTCAGCTGTGCTATGTTGTCCAAATAAATCCAGTTGTGTCCAGTTGTGTTCGGATACCCACGTTGTTTACAATATAAAATATGACATGGTCAACTGACTTGTTTTTATTTTTTACTCTGATTGGTCTAAATTACATGTGGATTTTGTGAAATAATGTCCATGGAAATAAACGACACCACGATATATATATATATATATACATATATACATATACACCAACACAAACTGGGTTGTTTTGTTATTTTCGTTTTTTAACCCATTTTAATGTTATATCGAAAATCGAGGCGGTCTTTGGAAGGATTAAGTACAACAGAAGGGAAAAAAAATGTTATTTTGCTTTTAAATCAAGAGTTCAAGACGTATTCGTCCTTAAGATGGGTTGACAGATGCTTTCATTCCTGGCCTCGTCTGTCTTCCTGTTCTCAGCGTGGAGTTAGAAATCGAACATAAATACAACGAGTGTACACGCATTGACCATTGACAAATACCGATGTGCTTTATGTGTACATACATATCATAGTGTTTATACATATACTTGCCAGTAGTTACATGTTATTGACTGGCAGAAGAACAAATATATATATATATATATATATATATATATATATATATAGAGAGAGAGAGAGAGAGAGGGGGGGGAGAGAGAAAGACAGATAGATAGATAGATAGATAGATAGATAGATAGATAGATAGATAGATAGATAGATAGATAGATAGATAGATAGATAGATAGATAGATAGATAGATAGATAGATAGATAGATAGATAGATAGATAGATAGATAGATAGATAGATAGATAGATAGATAGATAGATAGATAGATAGATAGATAGATAGATAGATAGATAGATAGATAGATAGATAGATAGATGATTACCTATACAAGTACCCAAGGTGTAAGTATGAGTACCTATACAAGTACCCAAGGTGCAAGTAATCGATTAAAAAGTACTGTAAATAATCCCCCTTGGTAAAACTTACGACAAGCACCAGCCCCCCCCCCTCCCCATCTCTGGTGGGACAGACAAAAGGGGGAAGTAGACAGACTTATTGACAGACCGTTGGTAATTAAATCTAAAGACACCTTACCTGATGGTCTTCCCTCCCCTTCAGAGGATTGGTCTGGTTGACCAGTGGTACTATGATGACAGCTGATAGGACAGCAAACATGACCACGGCCAGCATGACGTTACACCGACATCCTTCACCAGATATCCTGAAGAACATGATAACATTTCAGAGATTTTATTATTTCCGTCCTCAGATGTAAACTGGGTCAAATTTATTTCTTCATTAATTCTACAATTTGGCACTCATCAGTATTATCAACAGAAAAAAAAATATATCGATTCGCCATTAAAGTAAACGCAGGGCCCCCCTGCGTTTTGTCTGCCCCCCCTGCTTATTTGTTCTACTTAGTAAAATGTATTACCTGTACCCCCCCCCCCCCCGCTATTGCCTGGCCCCTGCTGTAAAATTTTCACGCTACGGGGCTGTCATAAAAAAAAAATTAAACATAACTAAGTGTCTTGAATTTCGAAACAAGGAATGATGTTTAAAATAATATGAAAAAAAAACACTCCTAAACTTCAGAGTGTTTGAAATGTAGGAAACGACACCAACAGAATAGCACAATGATAATTGACGTAGATGTGAAGGCTGGTTATGGGTTTAGGGTAGACCTGCCAGCCGAATTTTTTTTCTCGATTTCGGCTGGCTAACATATTTTGGCTGATATCCGGATTAGCCAGATTTCACCGTAAATTGAGTCACTTGACATTTATGGCTGATTTTCGGCTGATTACGAAATATTTGGCTAAAATTCGGCTGAAGCATAGACACTATAATGAAATTATAAAACTTCAGCAATAAAACGCTTTTACAATACTTGGGGAAAAGTTTTATTATTAACAACAACAGGAAAAAAAAACAGTTTTATATGCTGTCCTACTAATACAGTGCATGAATACATTCCACCAGCCCCGTAGCGTGAAAATTCTGCAGCTGGGGCCAGGCATTCTACAGCAGGGGTCAGGCATTCTACAGCAGTGACCAGACCATTAGCGGGGGGGGGGAAGGGAAGGGGGCAGGAAATAAATTTTACTAAGTAGACCAACAAGCAGAGGGGGGGCCCTGATCAGGGCCCACGAAGCACAGCAATTTCACACACTTTTTCTCATTAAAGAAAACACTGTAGGTACTATTGAGTTGACATAAAAACGGTAGACGGTTGGTGGGATGTAGTGGTGAGTGGGGAGTGAAAGGTCCACGTGTGACTTGTCTACATTACATGCGCTACAAATGTACTCAGAAAAAAGATTTTTTTTTAATTGTGTAGGTTGGATCTATAGAAAACTATTTTACGCTTGATAAAAACGGAGCTTAATATCGTTATAACTTGTGTTGGTTCTTTATAACTCGTGTTAATTCTTTATAACTTGTGTTTGTTCGTTATAACTTGTGTTTGTTATTTATAACTTGTCTGTTCTTTCTAACTTGCGTGTGTTCTTTATAACTCGTGTGTTCGCTCCACCTATCACAGATGTGTTATAGTCAAAAATATAACGTCCATATAGCCGTATGATCGGTACGTGTTAAGTATATAAAAAGTGGGAGTCTTTCTTTAGTGTGGGCGTTATGGGTTTAGGCACTCACCATGTTGACAATGCTCTGATAGCTGAAAAAAGCACAAGTGTCTATTATGGGCTAGAAAATTTTATAACTTTTAACTTAACAACATTAAAAACTCCCGGGCATACTGGTGTATTCGAGCCCGACAAAAATTCCTTAGAAAAATGACATATAGAAATATTTAAATAACATGCAAGTGGGGGGGGGGACTTTGAACTCGTGCGGCCCCAGGACAAAAGTCTTGAGCCGACCTATACATTAAAATGGGTTGAAATGAGGCCCTCTTAGCATCGGGTTTAACAATAATTAATACTACAAGGAGCCCCTGTCATTGATGTAATGAGTGTTTGTTGAACTTTTCAAGAGTCGAGTGTGATCGTGGAGAGTGGGTGAAGAGTCAAAAGTAGAAAGTTAAGGTGATTGGTTGAAGTGGTCATATGACAAGAGGTGGACCATGGTGGCGAAAGTGGAAGAATGATGACCATGGAGTTGCTCATGGGATATGGTACTTAGTGGTGGATTACGCTGTGTTGATGGATTCTTTATTTTATTATTATTTGTATTTTATATAAGTATAATAAAAGTTGCCAAAGTTTGTTTCGTTGACTAATCTTGTGAGTGAATGATGGCATGCAGTGGTCATAACATGTAGACAATGGCAGCGACGGGCGGTAATTGGGTGGGTCTATAAATAAATAGTTAATCTAATAATGTACTGTTAATGGTTTTAGCTTTATGCTTTAAAAGATAAGCGTTTTTTTTTTAAATACAACTTTTACTTAACTATATTTTTTATAATATTTTATTATAATTTTTTTTTTGCATTTATATTAGGACATAACAATAATCAATAATTTAGACATAAAAATTAAGGTTTTTTATTAGGTATTTTTTATGCTGTTATTTGATTTATCTCCCTTAAAAGGCATGTTTATCTATACGCACTTTTATTTCAGCCGGTGTTCTATTTCGATTCCTGGTATCATCTGTTTACACGGTGATAAATTGGTATTGGTGAAAGGTGTAGAGCATAAATATATATATATATATATATTTATATATATATATATAAATATATATATATATATATATATATATATATTTATATATATATATATATATATATATATATATATATATATATATATATCTTTAATACTTTAATACATCATCATTTATTTTACTATGATAAATATTGTTTACCATGCCTGATAGTGTAAGGGCCCGATAATTGAGAACGGAATAGTCAAAGAGTCCACTGTACATAAACAAAATGTACACAAACATATGTAGAACTTCACATAGAGAACCATTCACCTTCTATGTTCTTAAGTGCGCTATCCGCTGTCCTGCTTATGGGCCACTAGGTATGTCAATATGTTAAAATTGTAAAGGATGTTATTGGATTTATCGGTGCGGAGCTTGAATGTCATCTCCATCCCCTCTCTCCCCACCCCCAACTCCCAGTTACCAGGCTCATGGATACTGATATATTTTAAAAGTTACTTATACTAGTGAACAAGTCAGTAATTGTCATTGTCGCTGTTGTTTTTATCAGGCTTGTTGACAGGGCTCGATTTACCGCCGGGGATGCCGTGGATATCCCCGGCTCTGGGAACTGTCATCCCCGGCTCTGCTTTAGGTAATATATCCTTGCCGGGGATGATATCATAGACATTTATCCCCGGCTCTGCAGAAATTTTGTTTCATCCCCGGCACTAGTTTTTTCTTCAATCGAGCACTGGTTGTTAACGATACTCTTAAAGTGTATCGTCAATACTAGGGCTGTACCGGGATCCGATTCCGGTTCCTGTTAAGCCGGATTCCGGCAGTTTTAACAAATTCGGTTCCGATTCCGGTTCCGGTTAAAATGTGCCGGATTTAAGCCGGATTTCTTTGTTGTTTGAAATTTGTAAGAAATTTTTTTTAGCGCAACATAATTTTGAAATATTTAGCGCTATACAATTAAATTAAAACAATAACTTCCTTTGATTTTTTAAAACTACAATAACGTCGATCGCTTTTAGTTCTATATGTAAGTACAAAAATATTAAAAAGGAAGATTTGAATCATATTTAGTCTAGTACAGGGGTCGACAACCTGCGGCTCGCGAGCCGCATGCGGCTATTTCGATGTCAAGTTGTGGCTCTTTCGATGTCAAATTGCGGCCTGATCAAATACCGTAATATTGAAACAACAAATTTAGTGGCTCTTTAAAAATTGAGAAAATTGTAAATTATAACTTTAGGCTCTTCCGTCTCAAAAGGTTGCCGACCCTGGTCTAGTAATACGACACCTTATCTTCCGCTACTTTTGATTCCGTGTTTTCTATAAACTATATTTAGCTATCAAAGTTTAACTTTTTTTAAAGATCTATTTTTGGGTGTTTACAGTTTTAAAAAAGTTCAATAATCTATTTTTCTGCACATTTTTTAATTTAGTGGTTTTTGTCCCGATTTGGATAAAATTCTTCGCAAATTTAGATGAATAACTTGAAGATACATTTTTAATTGAACATTAAAGTGGTATTGGTTTATATTTGAAATGCATTTTAATTTGCGTTTTTATGGGAAATAGTCAGATAATGGTTTAAATGAAAGTATGAACACGGTTCGGTGACGTCACTATGGAAAACTAAAGTAAAATAAGCTATCGGGTGGTGCCACAGTATATATATATATATATATATATATATATATATATATATATATATATATATATATATATTGGAATTCATTTATTAATACACATGTTTATTACACTTTCTAAGATATGTTACCCAATTCTTTGTTTGATTGTAATAAAAATCAAGTTAAATTAGGTATAGCTTTATTAAAATATTTTTCTTAAAACGAAAAACCTGTTATTTTGACAGGCTTATCTTTCTTAAATCAAGATTGAGGAAGGGGTTTTAGTCAGTCTTCAATATCTAAATGGTTAATACTATCTTTGCTATCTAGAACTTAAAAACTAAATTTTCATTCTATTTTTCATTCTTATATCTTTTTTATGCTAGGCGAAAAATTACTGCTTCGTTCGGAAGATTTACTATTTAATTCAGTAAAATCCGGTTCCTGTTCCGATTCCGGCAGGATTCAAATATTAAATCCGATTCCGGTTCCGATCCTGCAGGATCTAAAAATTTGAATCCGGTACAGCCCTAGTCAATACTGTTATAACTCTGCTTCACACCCCCGCCCCCCGTTCGCACCCCTGCCCGAGGTGAATGATGCAATCACTTTTGTACGCCTACACATTGTTAATTCGGTCGTTCACCCCCCCCCCCCGCCTTAGTACAAGTGATGCAATAGTGTTATTTGCCACCTGCACGCCCACGCAATGACCTTCACCCTCCATTTTGGCGGGAAAACGATGGTTTAGCGTGGGTGAGACTGCCTATAAAAGGAACTGTGATGTGAAAAGAAGGACGGACGAACAGGTCGAACGTTCGAGTGGAGAACGACGAACGACGCAAGGAAGAAGGAAGAAGGGACAACGAGAGACCAGGTCTGTTGATGCCGCGAGTTCGTTCAGCACATCGCCAGCGATAGATAACACGTAGACTCGTTTCAACTGGATTAGTTGTACGCATAATGGACTTTGTTGTTTTGTTTTAGCCTGGACTATTATAACCTACTCTTGTAGACTGTTGAATAAATCTTGTTATTCAACTATTGAACCCACGTGTCCTGTGTGTGTGTCATTCTGGATAATATCAAGTCGCAACAATACCAATAACAATACTTCATGAAAAGAGTACTGCCAATACAAATACAAATACTCAAGTATAAATGTATTGCCAAAATCGATACCAATACAATACCAATACTTTTGAGAACAAAAAATATTTTTATTCAAAATATAATGATCTTCATTTAAATCCACAGCGAAATCCTCTTTAAAAATTTGATCCGCTGTCTGTTACAGTGAAAAACATTTTTTTCGTTTAAAATGTATCGGCGATACACAAATCAATACTTGTTACAAAAAGGATCGGCAATACAGCAACCAATACTAAAAAAAAGAAACGCCGATACTGTATTGGCCGATACCGATACTTCGATACTAATAATCCTGGTTTTTATTACAATAAGATCAGCTGCAACAAATATGAATATTCTAAATAACGTGAGGTCGGTTAATGTGGCAAGGGGTATAATTGAATACGCTCAAACACGACAAATTTGTTAACATATTCGTGTAAGCATGTTACCTGTTAAAGAGGGGGTGAATACAATTATAAAGGAACCAATTTTTTTATACGGTATCGCAAAGGCTTTAATATTACTCAGATTAATTAACTGTACAAAGTACCACATTTAAACCCTCTTGTGAAAATAGAGAGACATTTTGTGTGTGACATATGGAACAATCTGTATTTTCAGGGCATATTTTTGGATTTTTTAGAGCATTTTTCGGTCCTTAGAGGGCATAAATGCATTCATGAATATTTCTACATTTTTTAGATAATAGAAATCCGAGCCAAGGTCATTAGATTACTATGAACAATGATATATTGGTATATGGTAATATGGTATAATGATACAATGATATAATGGTACAGTTGTATAATGGTACGATAGTATAATGGTACAATGGTACAATGGTAATAAGGTATAATGGTACGATAGTATAATGATAAAATGAGACGGAAACTTTGTGACCACGCATTTCAAAAACTACAATGCTGTTTCATTGGTCACTATGCCAAAATTATTTCATGTCAAACTTTACGCACCAAATATCAACTGAAGATTGCATCTCAACAACTAATAAAGTTAATAAATTTAACACAACTGTTGTTTAGAGAGTATTTCCTAATTATCTGTGACATCTACTGATGTACTCATCTGCTGACAATGAATGTCGTTCGGTTGTCATATTTCATTGACTCTCTCCTTGACATCTGGTTTCTCATTGCTCTGTTGTACTCTGGGTACGTGTTCGATGAAATCACGACTGTACTTCTGGTCATTATGTCGTACAGAGAGCTGTAGATATCAATGGTCAATAAAATGTGTACAATAACCCATAACTAAGAGTGCATCATCGAACATGGATCACTTTGGATTAAAATGAAAAATTTCGGTAGATGGATTAGGAGAGTGGTTTTTTCGTGACGTCACACAGTCCACTAGTGTACTCGTTTCCTCATAGTGGGGAGTGGGGAGTGAATGGGGAGTGGTGAGTGGTGAGTGGTGAGTGGTGAGTGAGTGGGGAGTGGTGAGTGGTGAGTGGTGAGTGGTGAGTGGTGAGTGGTGAGTGAGTGGGGAGTGGTGAGTGGTGATTGGTGAGTGGTGAGTGGTGAGTGGTGAGTGAGTGGGGAGTGGTGAGTGGTGAGTGGTGAGTGGTGAGTGGTGAGTGAGTGGTGAGTGAGTGGTGAGTGGTGAGTGAGTGGTGAGTGGTGAGTGAGTGGGGAGTGGTGAGTGGTGAGTGGTGAGTGGTGAGTGAGTGGGGAGTGAGTGGTGAGTGGTGAGTGGTGAGTGAGTGGGGAGTGGTGAGTGGTGAGTGGGGAGTGAGTGGGGAGTGAGTGGTGAGTAAGTGGGGAGTGGGTGAATGAGGAGTGAGTGGTGAGTAAGTGGGGAGTGGGTGAATGAGGAGTGAGTGGTGAGTAAGTGGGGAGTGGGTGAATGAGGAGTGAGTGGTGAGTAAGTGGGGAGTGGGTGAATGAGGAGTGAGTGGTGAGTAAGTGGTGGATGAATGAGTGGGGAGTAAGTGGGGACTGGGGAGTAAGTGGTGAGTGAGTGGGGAGTAAGTGGTGAGTGAGTAAGTGGGGAGTAAGTGGTGAGTAAGTGGGGAGTGAGTAAGTGGGATTGAGTAAGTGGGGAGTGATTGGTGAGTAAGTGGGGAGTGGACAGTGAGTGGTGAGTGAGTGGGGAGTGATTGTTGATTGGGGAGTGAGTGGTGAGTAAGTGGGGAGTGGACAGTGAGTGGTGAGTGAGTGGGGAGTGATTGTTGATTGGGGAGTGAGTGGTGAGTAAGTGGGGACTGGGGAGTTAGTGCTGAGTGAGTGGGGAGTAAGTGGGGAGTAAGTGGGGAGTGGACAGTGTGTGGTGAGTGAGTGGTGAGTGATTGTTGATTGGGGAGTGAGTGGTGAATGGGGAGTAAGTGGGGAGTGCAGAGTGATTGGTAAGTGAGTGAGTGAAAAGTGAGTTGTGAGTGAGTGGTGAGTCAGTGGGGAGTGAGTGAGTGGGGAGTGGGGAGTGAGTGGAGAGTGAGTGAGTGGGGAGTAAGTGAGTGGGGAGTGGGGAGTGAGTGGGGATTGAGTGGGGAGTAGCCGAAGAATAAAGAGCAAGGTCCACGTTTGACTTGTCTAAATTGCATGTGTTAATTTTTTTTAATTGTATAAGTTGGATGCATATAAAACTATTATACGTATACTAATGTCATGGGTATTTATTTGTAGATCAGTTGTGTGTATATAATTTATATTTACTTCTGCTTCTGGTAGGTGTATATTTATTTCAGTCTCTTTGGAGTTTATGATTTAACTAACTTGACTTGACTCTTGAGTGTATAAAATTTATATTATGTGTCCACACATATATATATATTTATATACATAATCGGCTAACATAGACGGTGGTTCGACAGACCTACACACCGTGCGATGTAAAGTATGCTCATGGCGATAAAAGCCGCATGTCTTTACGTTAAAAATACACGGCACCGTACGGGTTGAAAGCTTACATCGCTAAAAAAATGTCTGAGTTCTACGTCACACCTTTGCGGAGTTAAAAAAAAAACAGTGCGTGTTATAGACTGTCTCTATAAAAATAGTCTGGGGAATTCCAAAATTATAGAAACTAAAAAGAGACAATGTATGTTAAATGAGAGTATGTTTGGTGCTCATTTTGTTCATCAAATGAATCTTTCTTGAATAAAAATGAAATGCTACGGAATTCTAAACACAACAAGGATTTCCTTTTAATGAATTCAGATTTTTAAATGATATTGAGTAGTGTGCGCAAATTATGTTTAATAGTCGGGGGTTGTTTTTGTTAAGCTTCTGTACCCATAATGAGGATTATTTTCTTTGGGATGAATTATATAAAAAGCTATTTTTTGTACATAGACTGATTGTTAACGCGCTCAAATATATATTACCGAGTTAGTTGGGATAGGGGTGGGAATAAACCAAATGGTTGCGGAAAAGGGGGGGGGGGTGTCAAGCAGACGATTCAAGTTGCAACACCGCTAATTCCTCACGTCTCTCTTTTTTTTTAAATACGTCCTGTTAAACATGATAAATTATAAAATTATAAAAAAAAGAACTGTTGGAATGGGGGTGTAGGGTTGGGAAAGGAGTGTTTAACGGGGGGGGGGAGAGGTATGGAGAGGTGTCACGTGGTATTGTTAACAGGGTGAACATGCAGTTATACTAAATTCCCCTTTTTGTAATTTTGTACATTGAGACCCACTGCGATTCGGGCATGTCTTGAGTGGAAGGGGGGTGGCGGGCGTGGGAGGGAGGGAGGGAAGGATGGGTGTGGGGCTAAGTGAAAGAGAATTGATACATTATTAAAAAAATAACTATTGAGAAAGAGTCCTTTATAATATTATGAATGAATTAAGATTAGTCAATGATATGGTGTTGTGAGCGCATCACCATTTTCAACTCCAACTGCGTGCCAAATAGCCGGTCCGGGTACCGGGCCTGTTCAGATAGTTTATATATAAAAGACGAACGACATGTAAAAAGCACTGAATAGACTTTTATGTATACATGTATATATTTATTTGCATATGAAGTAACTTCTTATTTTACATTATACAAAACAAATGATATGATAAAATACATTCTTACACTATCAAGGTCTCAGGTCGCCGTCTAATAATTATCGTCTGTTGTTTTCCACTTCCGCTAAGTTAATTGGCAAGATAATTAAACTTATTTGCTATACTTTTATTTCCACAGCCTAATATAATTATCACAACTAACAACGGAGCTTATTATTGTAATATTATCTTCGTGTTTATAACTTGTGTTTGTTCTTTATAACTTGTGTTTATTCTTTAAAACTTGTGTTTGTTCTTTATAACTTGTATTTGTTCTTTAAAACTTGTGTTTGTTCTTTATAACTTGTGTTTGTTCTTTAAAACTTGTGTGTCTTTAAAACTTGTGTTTGTTCTTATAACGTGTGTTTGTTCTTATAACTTGTGTGTTCTTTTAAAACGTGTGTTTGCTCATTAAAACTTGTGTTTGTTCTTTATAACTTGTGTTTATTCTTATAACTTGTGTGTTCTTTAAAACTTGTGTGTTCTTTCCACCTATCACCGATATGTTATATTAAAAAAATAAAAAATATGACGTCATATGTCCGTATGATAGCTACGTGTTAAGTATTTAAAAAGTGAAGTATTCCAATAGTGTGGCCAATATTGGTTTAGGCAATCACCATATTGACAATGTCGTAGTATCCCAATAGTGTGGGCGTTATTGGTTTAGGCAATCACCATATGGACAATGTCGTAGTATCCCAATAGTGTGGGTGTTATTGGTTTAGGCAATCACCATATTGACAATGCTCTGATAACTGAAAAAAAGCACTAAACCGTCGATTGTGGGTGAGAAAATTTAACATTTTTTATCTTAACAACAATGAAGGCTACCAGGCATACTGGTGTATTCCAGCCCGACAAAAAACCCTAGGAGAATGGCATATAAAAATATTTAAACAACATGGAAGTGGGAGATCGGGGGTTTATAGGATCAAAGAAATTTTATCTCATCCTTACAGTGACTTCACACATAAGACAAACTAATGATATGCAGAGAAAACACAAGAGGTAGGTTTCGTGGAACTGTGAAATGAAACTCTACAAAATGAGAATGTAAGGTTTAAATAAACGACAGGTGTGTATTAGCATGAATCAGTAAATGTGGATTTAACGAGATGGACTAGTAAAATAACGAAAAGATGCTAATGAAATTTTACTACAATTTCGATTACAAGAAGCGGTTACACCTAGCGAGCTCTTTTATACTTATTTGTTGTCTTTAAAAATAAGAATGTTATATCTTATATCCCATAGACCACTAATAGGATAGTTTTTGTAGTGCCCTTCTTTTATTCCACCCACAACCCCCCCCCTCATCGCCGATAGTGCAATGGCCACGGATGAGCCACGGGGGACAAGTCCGGACATAACCCGTAACCAAGCGCATGCAGATTTCGCGACAGAAGTATACATACAAATTCATCGGAAT
Source organism: Bulinus truncatus (assembly GCA_021962125.1). Taxonomy (NCBI): domain Eukaryota; kingdom Metazoa; phylum Mollusca; class Gastropoda; family Planorbidae; genus Bulinus; species Bulinus truncatus. Next base: position 9,607,701 of record JAGDYQ010000007.1, read on the forward strand.
CTGGAAATATTGAAACATTGTGGGATATCAGAATCGGATTAATCAGCCCCGTAGCGTGAAAATTCTACAGCAAGGGCCAGGCATTCTACAGTAGGGGGCCAGGCAATAGCAGTGGGGGGGGGGGGGGAGGTAATACATTTTACTAAGCAGAGTAAGTAAGCAGAGGGGGCCAGAGAAAACGCAGGGGGGCCTCCCCACCCCCACACGCTACGGGCCTGGAATTAATAACTTACTAAGTTTTCTATTTCGTATCTGATTCTTTGGACCTCACTCTTAATAGTTTTGTGTTTTAATTTGCGTTTCTCTAAGCTGTTTAATGGTTTACGATCCATGATGTATGTGTATTGCGACAACTGAATCGCAAGTTAATCTTCCGTTAGTAGTACACAACCATGAATGCAATTTGGGTCTAAAAGTTTATATTTAATCTAATAATGTACTGTGATTGATTTTAGCTACATACTTTAAAATTTAAATATATTTTTTTTTAAAATACAATTTTTGTTCAACTACAATTTTGTAATATTTTACTATAATAAGGTTTAATTTATTGCATTTATATTAGAAGTCAACAGTAATCAATAATTTAAATAAAAAACTATAACGTTTTTTTTAGTTGGATATTGTTTTTGTTACTGATTTACCTCCCTTAATCGGCATGTTTATTTTCACTTTTATTTCAGCCGGTATCGGAATCGAAAGATTTTCGATTTTCAACCTAATTTTAGATTCTATTTCGATTTCTGGTATCATCTGTTTACACGGTGATAGATTAAAATGTCGTCTGTTAGTGAAACGTGTAGAACATATGTGCACACATGTGTGTGTGTGTATATATATATATATATATATATATATATATATATATATATATATAACCTTATTACTATATATCATCATTCATTTTATTACAATAAATATTGTTTACCATGCCGGATAGTGTATTGACCGGATAACTGCGAACGGAATAGTCAAGAGTCTACTGTACTGTAATACTGTTATATTATATGGCCACTTAGTAGCGGAAGTTGAATTAGTTTTTTGGGCAGACGATAGATAGACCAGACGAGAATAGAATTGAGACATGAGACAGACCATCAAGGGAAGGATGTTATTCTCATCACATCACTGATTCTATTGTATTGTGTAAAGATTTCTCATTCAACAGTAAATACAAATAAATATATGGCTGATGCTATGTCCACGAAAACTTGTTAACATATTCGTGTAGCAAGGGGTATATTTGAACAATCTCACACACGAAAAACTTGTTAACATATTCGTGTAGCAAGGGGTATATTTGAACAATCTCACACACGACAAACTTGTTAACATATTCGTGTAGCAAGGGGTATAATTGAACAGTCTCAAACACGACAAACTTGTTAACATATTCGTGTAGCAAGGGGTATAATTGAACAATCTCAAACACGACAAACTTGTTAACATATTCGTGTAGCAAGGGGTATAATTGAACAATCTCAAACACGACAAACTTGTTAACATATTCGTGTAGCAAGGGGTATATTTGAACAATCTCACACACGACAAACTTGTTAACATATTCGAGTAGCAAGGGGTATATTTGAACAATCTCAAACACGACAAACTTTCTTACATATGTGTGTAAGCATGTTACCTGTTAATGAGAGGGTGAATACAATTATAAAGGAACCGATTATTTAAACGGTATCGCAAAGGCTGTAATATTATCCAGATTTATTAACTGTACAAACTACCACATATAAACCTTCTTGTGAAATATAGAGAGAAATTATGTGTGTGACATATGACACAATCTGTATTTTCAGGGCATATTGGATTTTATAGAGCATATTTCGATCTTTATAGGGCATAAATGCATTCAAGAATATTTCTACTTTTTTTAGATTATAGAAATCCGAGCCCAAATCACAAGATTATTATGAACAATGATATATTAGTATAATGGTAATATGGTATAATGGTACGGTAGTATAATGTTAATATAGTATAATGATACAATTGTATAATGGTATAATGGTAAAATAGTATAAATGTAAAATGAGCCTGTATGGCATTCTCAGTTACATTTTAAAAAGTGTTTTTGTGCCCCCCCCCGGTAAAATGCCTAGCGACGCCCATGTAAGATAGTATAATGTTAATATGGTATAATGATACAATTGTATAATGGTATAATGGTAAGATAGTATAATTGTAAAATGAGAAGGAAACTTTGAGACCACGCCTTTAAAAAATTACAATGTTGTTTCATTGGTCACTAAGCCCAAAATTATTTTACGTCAAACTTTATGCATCAAATATTAGCTGAAGATTGCATCTCAACAAATAATAAAGTTAATACATTTGACACAACTTTTATCTAGAGAGTATTTCCTAATTATCTGTGACATCTACTGATGTACTCACCTGCTGACAATGAATGTCATTCGGTTGTCATATTTCATAGACTCTCTCCTTGACATCCGGCTTCTCATTGCTCTGTTGTACTCTGGGTACGTGTCCGATGAAATCACGACTGTATTTCTGGTCATTATGTCGTACAGAGAACTGTAGATATCCATGGTCGAGAAAATGTGTACATTAATCCATAACTAAAGCGTGCATCATAGAACATGGATCACTTTGGATTAAAATGAAAGATTTCGGTAGCTGGGGTTATGAGAGTGGTTTTTCTGACGTCACACAGTCCACTAGTGTACTCGTTTCCTAACAGCATACAGGACGTAACTGAACGTATTGTCCGAGTTTATCGAATCCCCCTGGCCGGCCACTAATGGCGAGGAGCCGGGGAGGGGAAAATTCAAGTAAAATCAAGATCCGTAGATGAGTCAGTCTGTTCAGGTTGTTGTTTGTTTGTTTTTTTCTCCATTTACTCAACTTTTGATCAACATTGACCTTAAATCACCGGTTATTGTTTGTTTATAATGACTAGAACATCGGTTGAACATAAATTACGTGTCTTCAAACACACAGTTAAATCTCTCTGAGTATAAATGTATGTTTCTTTGAAGATTACGTTTTTATTTAACGATAAAGTGTCAGTTCTTTGAAGGTAGAGTTATATTTGAAAATGAAGTTCCATTACAACACATGAAGATATTTGAAAATAAAGTTTCATTTGATGATAAAGTTACATTTCTTCTACCTTTAAGTAAATTCTTCAAGTATCGTCTTGTACTATTAGTAGAATGGGCATCAGAAAACAAATTCAATTTGCCTCTATATTCAGATTAAAGCGGTACTTTCACATGCATGCACGTCTAAAAAAGTAGAAATATGTGTTAATACTTTCACATAGTGTAACATAAGCAAAGTTTATATATAAAAGACGAACGACATGTAAAAAGCACTGGACAAAATCCCATACGTATTAACTGTCAATATGTTATACGAAAAAATTCCTACGCTTTTTCGGCGCCCCAGTCCAGTTCGGCACCCTTCTCTAGTTCAGCGCCCTTCTCTAGTTCAGCACCCTTCTCTAGTTCAGCGCCCTTCTCTAGTTCAGCACCCTTCTCTAGTTCAGCGCCCTTCTCTAGTTCAGCGCCCTTATCGGCTGAACAATCCGTACTACCCTTTCTAAATTAATGTATTTTACAGACAAAGACTTTCTTACTGATAGGCAAACTAGACAATTACCTAGTGCCCCCTTGACACAAGGCCGTTCCATTACTTATGTTTACCTTCCTGTCATTTTAATCACCTGACATTGTAAGACGGCTTATTCACATACATTTATCACATGTTAGATATTTGGCGCAAATACATTGCTGTAACTAACACGGTACTTTCAAAAGAATACATTGATAATGTAAATAAGACTTAAAGATTACCTAAATCTCTTAATATTGTATGCAGTAATGGAGATGTTCTGTGCAATATCCACTGCAATGCCCAGGGCAATATCCGGTGCAATGTCCAGGGCAATATCCGGTGCAAAACAGCTTATTGCACAATTCTTACTCTGTACTTCTCTGAAGATACGGAATTTTTGTTTGTTTATTGATCACAATTAAAGACAGTTCATATCAAATGTCTGAAAGCAGTGTGTACTCTAAAATTTAATTACTCACAATCAATAGTGGAACATGTTTCAAGGCACAGCAATTAGCACATTGCAAAGCACATTAATTAGCACATCAATACGTTCCTCTGAAAGTTCAATGGTGCCATCTGTTCAAGTGAAATGTTCATCACATGATTTTTGAGTCCGACAATGTGTACAACTGGACAGATCTGATGACACTTTTTGATGGCCGCTGGAATGTTCCAGTTAATAGCCTCCGTCTTCTGCCCGACATTCGATTTGACCGGAACCCGTGGACGGTGAATGTTGTTTGTAATAAAAACAAAAGAAAAAAAAATCACAAGAAACTGTATAAAACCGATCTATCATTTTAAAAAGTGACTGGACTTAAAGGGGACATCACTCTACCTCAACTAGAAGATAAAACATTTAATAACATCCCCTCTCTACTCGTTTCCATGGAATTTGTTTGTTTTCCGCCTCAAGCGATTGGTCTGTGGAATTTAAGACGAGAGGAAGGAAACGAGACGGGATACTTTTTTTTTTATTTTTACTGCCACAGCTGTTGTGCTTAGACCCTGTCTAAAATATCTTGTACAGTTGTTCTCTAACAATTCGGATATTGCCGAAATTAAAATATTTGTTTCTTCGCTATCTCATACGTTCATTTTAGCCAGCTATTTTATACATTTAAAAATGCATCATATAGTAAGGAAAAAGCTACATACAAAATATTTAACCCAAAATGAGAATAACAGTCGCCTAAATATCTTAGCCTGTATTATAAATATACATTACAAACTACTGTATAAATATAGTTGTACAAATATACATTACAAACAATTGTATAAATATAGTTGTACAAATATACATTACAAACTACTGTATAAACATAGTTGTACAAATATACATTACAAACAATTGTATAAATATAGTTGTACAAATATACATTACAAACTACTGTATAAACATAGTTGTACAAATATACATTACAAACAATTGTATAAATATAGTTGTACAAATATACATTACAAACTACTGTATAAACATAGTTGTACAAATATACATTACAAACAATTGTATAAATATAGTTGTACAAATATACATTACAAACTACTGTATAAACATAGTTGTACAAATATACATTACAAACAATTGTATAAATATAGTTGTACAAATATACATTACAAACTACTGTATAAACATAGTTGTACAAATATACATTACAAACAATTTTATAAATATAGTTGTACAAATATACATTACAAACTACTGTATAAACATAGTTGTACAAATATACATTACAAACAATTGTATAAATATAGTTGTACAAATATACATTACAAACTACTGTATAAACATAGTTGTACAAATATACATTACAAACAATTGTATAAATATAGTTGTACAAATGTACATTACAAACTACTGTATAAACATAGTTGTACAAATATACATTACAAACAATTGTATAAATATAGTTGTACAAATATACATTACAAACAATTGTATAAATATAGTTGTACAAATATACATTACAAACTATTGTATAAATATAGTTGTACAAATATACATTACAAACTACTGTATAAATAGTAGTAATCGCCTTGGCATTTATGTACCGATCATTTGGACCATATTGAAGCTTATTATCTATATATTTGGTGCGAATAGACGTCATTCTATATGTTGTAGATGTTTTCAATGCATTACAGACATGGTGCACATTGGTTTGTACATAAGACTGGGTAAATGATATGTGTAAATAATATATGTAAATAATATGTGTAAATGGTATATGTAAATGATATATGTACACGATATTTGTACATTATATATCTTCCCATCCTAAATCAGGAAATAGTTCCATGTTATTTAATCTCAGGTTCCATTAATGAGATAACTAAATACAGACATAGTTTCAATATCGACAACTGGAAAGCTTGGCATGTGTGTTCAGATGCACGATTTTAATGGTTTGGTTAATGGACAGGCTACCCTCGTGGATATTCTCTGAGACTAAAGAGAGAAAGGTAGAGATGTGAAACTTTCACTCATAAAATAACAACTCGTAAAATAACAACTCTTAAAATAACAACACTTAAAATAACAACTCTTAAAATAACAACTCTTAAAATAACAACTCGTAAAATGACAACTCTTAAAATAACAACTCGTAAAATAACAACTCTTAAAATAACAACTCTTAAAATAACAACTCGTAAAATAACAACTCTTAAAATAACAACTCGTAAAATAACAATTATAACAAGAAATCTAAAATACATTTGACCACATCAATATTTTACAGACACAAAGATTAAATAAATGAACCATAATTTTAAACTGGGTGAATGTACGTCATTTTAAAGTCTTTTATTATTAGTGACTTTTATGTCAATTGACATCAGCTAGTTGTTGTTTTCCTATGTCCTGTCTTCTCTTGACTATGTTATGTTACACATTTACAACCGCCCGCACACACACACACTTACACACACACACTCACACACAACCTCACACACACACACACGCACTCATAAACACACACAGACACACACATACACACACATACACACTCACACACACATACACACACACTCACACACAACATCACACACACACTCACACACAGGCACTCATAAACACACACAGACACACACATACACACACATACACACTCACACACACATACACACACACACTCACACACAACATCTCACACACACACACACACGCGCACTCACAAACACACAAAGACACACACATACACAAACATACACAGACACACACACACACGCAGAGACACACAGACACACACACACACACACACACACAGTGTGGTCCGCCTCGTGTTCTGCAGTCCTCTAATGTACACCTCTCAACCAATTATTATTATTATTGTGTAGAGACCAAGTGCAGCTAACGCCCAATTCCTAATATCGCAGCGAATGATGGCTGTAAGAAAAAACAAGCAATTAAGCCTGTTCCATTCTGGACACAGGACGTGTAAGCGCATTTTCATGTTATGTATCAGTACGTTTGTTATCTTTCAGTAAATATTTGTAAATTTTGGAAATGTTTATAAATTCAATTGTGTAATGCATATATCTGAAAAAAGATATTAAAAGGACAAGTAAGTCATGTTGAATAACTGTTACAAAAATAAATAATGATTACGCCCCTTTGATTAACTTTTATTATTTATATTTAAAATATAAGCAAAACGGTACATAAAAAACTCTTATATTTTGACCCTGAGAGGTCAAATCGCGAAATACATATGGCAGGCCAAGACCTACACAATGATATATACATCATGGGTCTAGGACTTATGGTTGCTGAGATATAGGGCGTTCCATTATTAATATAGCTTATATAGTAAAAAACGGTACTTTATAAGGCCCCTTTTACGGCCCTGAGAGGTCAGATCGCGAAATGGAAAAAAGCTATTTCTTGGCAGGCCAAGACCTACAAAATGATATATACATCATGGGTCTAGGACTTATGGTTATTGAGATCTAGGGTGATGACAGGCAAACAGACAGACAGACAGACAAAACGGGGACAAAGAGCATTTTTTTTCGAAAATGCTCTAAAAACGGTACTTTATATGGCCCCTTTTACGGCCCTGAGAGGTCAGATCGCGAAATGGAAAAAGTCATTTCTTGGTAGGCCAAGACCTACAAAATGATATATACATCATGGGTCTAGGACTTATGGTTGCTGAGATATAGGGCGGTCCATTATTAATATAGCTTATATAGTAAAAAACGGTACTTTATATGGCCCCTTTTACGGCCCTGAGAGGTCAGATCGCGAAATGGAAAAAGTCATTTCTTGGTAGGCCAAGACCTACAAAATGATATATACATCATGGGTCTAGGACTTATGGTTGCTGAGATATAGGGCGGTCCATTATTAATATAGCTTATATAGTAAAAAACGGTACTTATAAGGCCCCTTTTACGGCCCTGAGAGGTCAGATCGCGAAATGGAAAAAAGCTATTTCTTGGCAGGCCAAGACCTACAAAATGATATATACATCATGGGTCTAGGACTTATGGTTATTGAGATCTAGGGTGATGACAGACAGACAGACAGACAGACAGACAAAACGGGGACAATAGAGCATTTTTTTTTCGAAAATGCTCTAAAAATTCCCAATGAATCCAATGTAAAATATTCTCTGCAGTATCGCACTTTAGATATATATAAAACCACTTGAAATAACTATGTACTTGTATGAAATGTCTCTACTTTATTGTCTGTATTGAATTAAAAGTTCAGACCAGCTAAATAATGAGTTGTTGAGTTGTTTTATTTTAATATATATCTAGCAGTTACGCAATATTGTGCTTTAAAATTATATAAATTAAAACTGACTAATTAACTTTGGTAAAATAAAGTAATCGTTTTAATTTAGTTTATTTCATGAAATGATTTAGTAGTTATAATAGCATGTACATTTATTTTCCGATATCCATCTTTTCATATTAATTTAGTATAAATTTAAAAATTCACTCTGTGGCAGACGATTATAAACTAACAAGAGTTTCCAGATTATAAAAAAAACCTGAATGCCAAAAACATTTTCGAAGGACAAATCAAGTTATAGAAGGCCAAATTAAACCAAAAAAATTAAAATCGGAAGATGCTTGTGCTTGTAGTCAAAATGTGTGAATTTTCAAATACATTTATTTATGTCAAAATAAATAATTAATGATGTACTTAACTTGGATTTAATTGAGAACTAAACATGTATGGCATCGTCAGTTAAAAATAAAAAACGTGTTTTTTTTCGCCCCCCCCCCCCTCCATGGAAAAATTTCCTCTTCCCCCTGGAAAAATTCCTAGCGACGCCCATGCACATATGTGTATGCTACATGTTCATTTACATATTCTGTGAGCTCTGTAGTCACTCAGTGTGTTTTGTTCGTCTCTTTTATTTCATGATTCTGTTTTATTGTATTATTGGAATTATTATTATATTGTATTATTGGTATTATTATTTTATTGTATTATTGGTATTGTTATTTTATTGTATTATTGGTATTATTATTTTATTGCATTATTGGTATTATTATTATTTATTTTTTTTTACTGTTGTGAACATAATGGATTCCGCTTTCACTTCAAGATGGACAGAAAGGGGCTAATGTCAAGAGAGACACTAAAAAACAAATCTTTGTTATTCTAACCTAATCTTGTCTAATGGCAGTCTGGTGCTTCCAGTAATCCCAGACGTGAGGGCATTACGTCACAGTTTGAATCATACAACAATATGTTATTTCAAAATGTTCAACATTCATTCAATAATTCGTTCAAGATCAAACTTGATTGGCAACATTTTTTTGTGTGTGTATCATTACCTTGTTGGGTAATTGCAGTTCCGTATTAAGTTATAATTTAGTCTCCCCCCTCCTTTTCTCATAATAATAAAATGTACATTGTAAGGGTTTGTTCATCTGTTATTATTATTATGAATAGTGGAGGCGTGTGGTAGCTGTGGCCTTCCACTCCAATATTGTCATTCACACAATAAATTAACTCAACTCAGAAGTGCTGATTCGATAACTTTATGTACGACAGACTTTAAAATGTATTAAATATAAATAAATCATCACAATTCCAATTATGTCAGATTACTATGATTGACTTTTTAACTTTACTGCATCAGTATCATACAAACGATACTTCGACCAGTGGCGTCACTAGGGTTGGTGTCACCCGGTGCGGTAACTCATGGTGTCACCCCTCTCATGACACCCCATAGACATACAGCATTCTTAGCAAAATTTATAAATAAATTTACAACGACAATAGAAGAATAAATAATTGATATCTATAGGACAGTGCAAGTATACCAATAATTTCATTAAAATAATTAATAATAAAAAGTACGCAGTGTCTGTTAATAATCGGAGATATTTTTTAATTTGGCATTAATTTTTTTCGAAGCCTTATAAAGTCATTTGCTGTTAATAATCGGAGATATTTTTATTTATTTTTAAAAATTAAATACGGCTTTGAGTTATTTTAAATTACAAAATAAGAATGTAGGCCTAAAACTAGATATTTAGCATTTTGGTGTCACCCCTTGTGAGGGTGTCACCCGATGCGGTCCGCACCCCCCACACCCCCCTAGTGACGCCACTGATTTCGACCTTCCTCTAGGCCTAACAAATACTAACTGATTGACCTTGAAGGTAAAAATAACTAGCAGAACAAAAAAAAACACGTCTGCTTCATTTCCAGAAATATCAAAAACCAGGATCTACAGTTAGTTAAAAACTGTGATCCGTAAAATGTACAGAACAATAAATTAATACCTTTACAATCCTATTGTTCGGTCTCACTTTAGATCATTTTTGCTATATATTGTGAGATATTTTATACCAATAAATTGGGTGAATGGTGTTTGTTTTCTTGCTGGCGTTTTTTTTATTTTGTTTTGAACTAGATCTAACAACTGCAGTCCAATCTGCATGCTTTTGGTGACGGGTTCAATTCCTAGCGTGTCAGGTCACCTAACTATATTTTCCATAATGACCATTGTTTGCTCGGCTATGTTGGGGCTGTGTTAAGATTGTGTTAAGGCTGTGTTAAGGCTATCCCATCAAAAGCCTTCCCGTTAGCGGTCATTAGGATCTAACAATTCGTCTTTTCTGTAACTACATAATTTTTTTTTTTTTTTCAAATTAGTTAATGTACTGTGACATCACCAATATCTATTATATTATCTGCCCATAGACAAAGACATTTTTGAGACAAAGATAAACTTGAGTTTCGTAGGTAAAGTTACATTCAGGACAAGAGTCTTGAGCCGACCTATACATTAAAATGGGTTGAAATGGGGGTCTCTTAGCATCAGGTTTAACAATAATTAATACTACAAGGAGCCCCTGTCATGGATGTATTGAGTGTTTGTTGAACTTTTCACGTGTTGAGTGTGATCGTGGAGAATGAGTGGGTGAAGAGTCAAAAGTAGAAATATAAGGTGATTTGGTTCAAGTGGTCAGATGACAAGGAGTGGACCATGATTGTGAAAGTGGAAGAATGATGACCATGGAGTTGCTCATGAGATATGATGCTTAGTGGTGGATTACGCTGTGTTGATGTATTCTTTAGTTTATTATTATTATTTATATTTAATATAAGTATAAAAAATGTTGACCAATTTTGTTTCGTTGACTAATCTTGTGAGTGAATGGTGGCATGCAGTGGTCATGACAAGTCAATGGTGGCATGCAGTGGTCGTGACATGTCAATGGTGGTATGCAGTGATCATGACAAATGAATGGTGGCATGCATTGGTCATGACAAGTGAATGGTGGCATGCAGGGATCATGACAAATGAATGGTGGCATGCAGTGGTCATGACATGTGAATGGTGGCATGCAGGGGTCATGAGAAATGAATGGTGGCATGCAGTGGTCATGACAAGTGAATGGTGGCATGCAGTGGTCGTGACAAGTGAATGGTGGCATGCAGTGGTCATGACAAGTGAATGGTGGCATGCAGTGGTCATGACAAGTGAATGGTGGCATGCAGTGGTCATGACAAGTGAATGGTGGCATGCAGTGGTCATGACAAGTGAATGGTGGCATGCAGTGGTCATGACATGTGAATGGTGGCATGCAGGGGTCATGACAAATGAATGGTGGCATGCAGTGTCATGACAAATGAATGGTGGCATGCAGTGGTCATGACAAGTGAATGGTGGCATGCAGTGGTCATGACAAATGAATGATGGCATGCAGTGGTCATGACAAGTCAATGGTGGCATGCAGTGGTCATGACAAGTCAATGGTTGCATGCAGTGGTCATGACAAATGAATGGTGGCATGCAGTGGTCATGACAAGTGAATGGTGGCATGCAGTGGTCATGACAAGTCAATTTTGGCATGCAGTGGTCATGACAAGTGAATGGTGGCATGAAGTGGTAATGACAATTTAATGTATGGACTGTACCTTTTGTATTAACGAGATAGAAGGGCGCCATAAAAAAAGTCTCATTAGTGGTTTATAGGATCTAAGAGATTTCATCTCATCTTTACAGGGACTTCACACATAAGACAAATTAATGATATGCATAGAAAACACAAGAGCTCGGTTTTGTGGAATTGTGTGGAATTGTGCAATGAGATTCTACAAAATGAGATTTTGAGGTTTCAAAAAACAACACGTATGTATTAGCATGTTTCAGTAAATGTTGATTTAATGAGATGAACTAGAAAAAAGATTCTAATGAAATGTTACTACAATGTTGATTACAAGAAGCGGTTGCACCTAGCAAGCTCATTTTTAAAATTAGTTTTCTTAAAAAATAAGATAGTCATATCTTAGATCCCGTAAACCACAAATAGTACAGTTTTTGTAGCACCCTGCTATTATTCTACCCCCCCCCTCATTGCCGATAGTGCAATGGCCACGAATGACCTACGGTGCACATGCCCGGACATAACCCGTATCCAGCAACATGCAGATCCCTGGCAATGACCCCACCTGACCCCCCTCTCGGCGTGCCTGACAGAAGTATACACACAAATTCATTGAAATCTGGAAATATCGGAACTTAGTTGGATATCGGAATCTGTTAAATTTTTACCAGGTTTTCTGTTTCGTTTCAGATTCCTTAGACCTCACACTAATGGTTTCTTCTGAACCCTGATGATTGGATTGAGATACATGATTAGTATTGTGCGAAAGTTAATTCGCAAGCCAAAAATATTCTTTATGATTTAGAAATGCCCAGCTAGCTACATAATCTAAGAATGTATATTTCATCTAAAAATGACTGCTTTTGGTTTCAGCAAAATACTTAAAAGCTAAGCGTATTTTTTTAAAGATACAGTTTTTAGTTAAACCATACTTTTTAAAAAAAAGTTATTATAACAATTTTTGTTTTTGTTGCTTTAAAATTTGAAGTTAACAAAAATCAATAATTTAAATATAAAAATTATCGTTTTTTAAGTGGGTATTTTTTCGTAGCTGTTCTTTGATTATTTCCCTTAACAGACATGTTTCTTTACATTCACTTTTATATCAGCCGGTATTGGAATAGAAGGATTTTCAACCCAATTTTAGATTCTATTTCGATTCCTTGTATCAACTGTTTACACGGTGATAAATTAAAATGTTATCTGTTAGGGTATCGGTACAATTTGTAGAGTATGTGTGCACATATTTATACATATTTATTTATTTACTTATTTATTTATTAGGGTGGTCCATGAATGAATGGAGAAAAAATATTTTCTCTGATTTAATAACACACCCTCTGAAAACATTTGTTTTGGTCCAAAGAACTTGATAACAAAAATTGGCCAAATATATCAACATTTTGATGTTGCTCAAGACACCAGAGTCTTGTAAGCACAGTATACTATCGGTTTTGGTTATTACTTACTGAAAAAGTATATCCATAAATAACACCAATCACTAGCTATGTAATCAGGATATGTAACGAAACAAAATATCATCCAACAGATACCTAATGCATTAACCCATTCTAATTCTTCATGTAACATATGAAATATCTTTTATGACATTTGAAACATCGAGACGAGATGATAATCAATAAAAAGAAAAACTATAACTCCAACATAATGGTATTACAATTAATAAAAGCTATGCACATTTACATTTAATACCTGTCAACAAAATGTTAAAGCTGGTAACGGTATATTTACAAACGGCATAATTGTCAGTGATTGGACACTCAATGCCAGCAAGAAGAAAATCCGGATAATGTAATTTAATCTGGCGGCACGACTTGCTTAAATGCTTTATATTTCTAACATGTAAGTGGTAAGTTAATGTGAGGAGTCATGTGACACTAATTCGTTATCATCCAACATTAATACA
>JAGDYQ010000007.1:9622097-9786063 GCA_021962125.1 Bulinus truncatus
GGGCCATCTCATAATGTGGCAATCTACAATGGGAAATCTCAAACGGTGGCAATCTATAATGAGAAATCCCATACGGTGGCAATCTACAATGGGGAAATATCATACAGTGGCAATCTACACTGCCCGGTAATTAGCTGTTCACTAGATTTGATTCCAACTAATTATCTCAATAGTATGATTGGACGATTCCAAATTTATTAACGATGCCGATTCAAATCCGATTCTTCTTTAAAATATCGATTCTCGATTCCGATTAACGATTCTGATTTCAATTCTCTGTTCCGATTCTCGATTCCGAATCTCTATTCCGATTCCCAAAGTCAAGGTTTCATTAAAATAGTAGCACAGTTAACAAATCTTAATTGCAGCTTATTTACTAGTGCTTCGCAACAATACGTTTTTAGAAAAAAAGTATTCAGCTTTACATAAAGATTTTGTTACAAAGAAACTAGATAAACCATTACATACTTTTAATTGCAATTGATGCAATTGATCATAAATATAGTTCTTACATTGGCATACACTCATCTATTAACTCAAGATATTGTCTGACAAATACCCACATCTATTGGCATGAAAGACAAATCTATTGAAAGGAGATACACACGGATGAGATGATATATATTCTCATCTATGTTACAGTAACTATAGTTCGACTATCTTAGTACATCATCATGTGATATCTCACATTTTCCCCCGTTACGATAACACGTGACGTCATACAGATACGACCATGTGTGCACTGATGTCATTTCATGTCGTAATATGAGTGCCGATAATCGTATTGGATGTCATTGATGAGAAGCTAGATCATATTATGATGTTGGTGCACCATGATGTGCACAGGTGACCTCAAAAATTTAACCTCGTACTAAGTGGTATCTTGATGTGAACAAATGTTATTTTATGTCGTAATATATTATGTCAGTAAACGTAATGATGATGAACTAGAGTACGTACTGATGTTAGTGCACAACAAAGTGAGCATTTTACATTTCACACATTTCACGAGTAGAAAAACAATTTAAGTCCAATGGATACTATCATGCATACAATGATGTCACGTGACAATCCATCACACACGATCGACGTGTACACGAATGGTCATTTGATCACCAGACATAGTGGGGGTGGGGAGGGGGGGGGCGAGTGTTGTTAGTTCAAAGCAAGACACACCAGTAAAGTACTAATGTCACGTGACGGATTTATTGTTTACTTTTTTGTCATACTATGCACGGATGTCATTTCATGTCGTAATAATATGTCAATAAATGTATTGTTGTCATACTAAACTAGAGGGTGTAATGATGTGGCATCAAACATTTTACCAATGCGCTAACAGATGACTTTATACATGTACTACTGTGTCTACACTGACGTCAGGAATATCTTTGGAATAAAAAAAAGTAGTTTTAAAATTCGTCTATTCGATTCCGATTACCACAAAAAGTATCGATTCTTTCGATTCTAGAGTCCGATTGAGGCTAAAATTAGCAATGAACCGTCACATGACTATTTATTTGTATTAGAGACGTGGTTTTCAAAGTGAGAGTCTTGAGTCTTGACCAACTGTAGGGTCGACAACTAATTTGATGCGGGTTGCCAATCTTTTATTTTTTTTTATATAGTTACTTGATCAAAGATAGTTGTGTGCACACTGACAACATGTTTGACAGTAAAGGTCCATCTTTTATTTATCCACTCTTAGCGCACACGACAAATAGAATAAACTAACGCCACGCAATGAGATAAGTTTATTCATAGATATCTACATATATCTATGGGTATTTCAGTTTTTAATTCTTTATATTATCATTTTTCTTTCTTTTGCTGGTGGATTTGAAAAAAACAAAACAACCGACAAGTTATTTTGGCCACAGCTGCTAATCTCAAAAGTTTGGGAATCCCTGTATTACAGAAAGTTGTTTTTCTTTCATTTTTTTAGACCACTGCCTGCTGATCTATCATATGAGTTTTTTTTTTTAAACAGGTTTAAGTTTAAAATATACTAAATGTACCATCAATCGTTTCATATGGTATGGAGATACAAGGGTTGTACTTTCTCTAAACTACAGGGCATTAAAGAATTTTAAATATAATCAAGGTACATTCATACAATGCCTTTTAAAATACTTGCTTTATTATGTAATAGGCCCATGCATTGTGAGACTCCGTTATTTTTATTTAGTAATACGTCGTCTATACATTGTGAGATTCCGTTGTTATTATTAAGTAATAGGTCTATACACTGTGAGATTCCGTTGTTTTTATTATGTAATAGGTCGATACATTGTGAGATTCCGTTGTTTTTATTAAGTAATAGGTATATACACTGTGCGATTCCGTTGTTTTTATTATGTAATAGGTCTATACACTGTGAGATTCCGTTGTTTTTATTATGTAATAGGTCTATACACTGTGCGATTCCGTTGTTTTTATTATGTAATAGGTCGATACATTGTGAGATTCCTTTCTTTTATTATGGAACTGAGTATGTTGTATGGGAAGGTCCTGAAGCTACAATAGACGCCCCTACTTGCTGATAATTCAATTCATCTTTTGATTATACTTTTTTCATTTCATCTTCAAAGTAATTTGCAGAGTGTGTTGTATCCCCACTACCGTTGACTGCCAGGGATCTTGTCTGGAGACACATAATTAGGCCACAATGGTGCTGAAAAAAAAAAACAATTATTTAAATAGAGCCAACTAAAATTCTCGCAAGGGAGGGCGGGGTACGGTGTAGGCACTTGACCTTTAACCTGAAGTCCCAGGTTCAATCCTCGATGAGAGACTCGGAATTGTTTCAAGTCCTGGTAAAATTCTCAAAGTCTGACCGGCTTAATGGATACCTGATATAAGATGGCGATGTGTGGGCGTTGTACCAGTCCCCCGTGGTGCCTTTATAGCCATCGCGCTCCCAGCTATGGAAGGGATGAAAAGAAAGGAGGCGCACTTAGAAAAAATGTGTCAATAGTAAATCTTATCTTTATAGGGACTTGACTAAAATAATTCATAGCTCTCTTGTAGAGGTTGGGGCGAATTTTTATTTTCTGTGGTTAGTTTTTAACAGTGCGTGTACATGGAGTGATGTAGTATAATGTAAGGCATCGGCGTCGAAATGGAGCCCGTGAGACGGTTGGATAAAGGGGGCAGCATGGATGAACGTCAAAAATTCCTTTCTCTAGGTAGACCGCACTCCATCTCAAATATTTTGCAGGAAGTCCCACCAAATGTTTGCGACACTACTGCAAGAAGTATATATTGAAAACTCAGAATCAGTTGTATTTGTTATCTCTATAAATCAGTTGTATCTGTTATCTCTATAAATCAGTTGTATTTGTTATCTCTATGAATCAGTTGTATTTATTATCTCAATAAATCAGTTGTATCTGTTATCTCTATAAATGAGTTGTATTTGTTATCTCTATAAATGAGTTGTATATGTTATCTCTATAAATGAGTTGTATAGGTTATCTCTATAAATGAGTTGTATTTGTTATCTCTATAAATGAGTTGTATTAGTTATCTCTATAAATCAGTTGTATTTGTTATCTCTATAAATGAGTTGTATATGTTATCTCTATAAATGAGTTGTAAATGTCACCTCTATAAATCAGTTTTATTTTTTATTGGTAAAAAAAAATCAAAACTGAAAAACTGATTGATGTATCTGTCATTACTTGGGGTTATCTAAGATATTAACAAATAGTCCAACTGCTGACGTAATATCATTGATACCATACTTTAAGAATGGATTTCCTTATGGAATTCACCGCTCACCGACTTAACTCCATGATTCCCTCCTGATGTTGTTTCATTGCCTTTTGACATCTGGAAGATTCTATTTCATGGCATCGGTTTTTTTCTTTTTTTAATTTAGTTCAAAACATATTGGACATTTTTTTTTCATTCATGAATGAACTTTTTTTTCGTTAGGACTATTTTTTACATCTATCTATCTATCTATCTATCTATCTATCTATCTATCTATCTATCTATCTATCTATCTATCTATCTATCTATCTATCTATCTATCTATCTATCTATCTATCTATCTATCTATCTATCTATCTATCTATCTATCTATCTATCTCTATCTATCTATCTATCTATCTATCTATCTATCTATCTATCTATCTATCTATCTATCTATCTATCTATCTATCTATCTATCTATCTATCTATCTATCTATCTATCTATCTATCTATCTATCTATCTATCTATCTATCTATCTATCTATCTATCTATCTATCTATCTATCTATCTATCTATCTAAGGCGTGTTACATTACATTTATTTCATTTTTACTTAGTTTCGGTTATAATTTTTCTCTGTTGTACAAATAGATTCAGTGTTTGATACCAGTGCTCGATTTAAGAAAAAAAAATTCTGAAGAGCCGGGGATAAATGTCTATGTCATTGTTTTGTTTATATTTACAATGTTTTTCTTTTTTTTTTCGAAACAGATCTGTAGATAAATAATTTTACTTTTGTTAAACGGCTAATTCCGCTGTTTCAATTATCAGATTTCAACTTTTGTTACAGAAACAAACATATTTGTTGGGTTCACTTTGTTACTTTTAACTTCGCTGCCTTCATTTCAATTTGTCCACTCTCACGTGACCGCAGAATAAAGACAAAATCCCACTTTACTCTCAGCTAAAAGTAAAAAAAAAAGAAGAGAAAAACCCATCTCTTGTTTGGCAAAACTAGGAACAGATCATGTGTTCAATTTAATCAGACTTTCCTTTACGTCGATGTCGTTACCATAGACGCCACCCGTACATAGGCAGGGGGAGGCCACCACAGGAAACTGAGAGCTGAAAAACAACGCCAGGGTCGAGACAAGGGAGGTAAATAGAGAAAGGGGACACGATTCTAAAAAATGTAGCTTCTTATCTTGCTGCAGTGTTGCCAGCGGTCACAAAAAAAAAAATCACGAACCAGTGGTCCTCAAGCTTGTAATACAAAAGGTATGCGGTCTGGAATATGTGGGATTCATGTCGGGTGCGGTATAGGCTAGTGTATGTCCTTAAATTAATTAAAATTTATAAGATATCTTATTACTAGAGATGGGACGATTCATAGCATACACGGGCAAATTTTGTTTCAGGGCCGAGTCCAGCCTGTTAGCCAGTTTAATCCAACCAGCGCTCTGCTCCTTTCATCTCTTTTACATAAATGTTGTGTACATTTCATTCAATTCTAGTTTCATTTCAATACTCCATCCATCTGGCTTGTGTCCTGCCCCTCTGTCAAATTAAAGATCCAGATGTGGCCCCAAGTTCGAAAGTTTGCCAACCCTTGAATTGAATTATTAAACCTTTTTAGTGGGTGTCAGAATCGGTACAAAAATTATGCAGGAATCGTTCCATTTCTATTTTTTATTTTTACATTGTCCGTTGTTATTTCATTTAGTAGTTTATGACAACATGGATTTTTTTAGTGAAGTATGGACTCAATCTGTCTAGATCTTTATGACAACATGGATGTGTAAGTGAAGTGTGGACTCAATCTGTCTAGATCTTTATGACAACATGGATGTGTTAGTGAAGTGTGGACTCAATCTGTCTAGATCTTTATGACAACATGGATGTGTTAGTGAAGTATGGACTCAATCTGTCTAGATCTTTATGACAACATAGATGTGTTAGTGAAGTGTGGACTCAATCTGTCTAGATCTTTATGACAACATGGATGTGTTGGTGAAGTATGGACTCAATCTGTCTAGATCTTTGTTTTACTAAGTCGGCGGTGTCTAGACCACGTACTCTTCAGAGAATGGGTTCGAATCTTAACAGCAACGCTTAATTCTATGACGAGTTCACGGTCATTGTATTCCATGGAGTAATGGGGGTAGAGTTAAGTACCACACACACAAAGGTCACAAGAGTTATAATCAAGTTAAATATTTTATTAAGACATCTTCTTATTTGTTTCACTTGTCTTTGCTTGCAATCATTCTGGGACATTTTATTTTCTATTGTAATTTTGTATGAGGGAATGTTTATGGTTGTTTCATGTGTAGCCCTTTCCGTACTTTAAAAAAAGTATTTAGTTCAATTGTATGAAGCTGACAGTTTCCCGTTAAAATATTTAAACTATCCCCTACAGTGACCTAAGTTGTGCAAGAAAACAAATTACTCCAGTTGAGATTGTGTCAAAAAACACTCCAGTAGCTCGAAACTTGAAAAAACAAAAAAATAAATAAAAATCATCGATGTTGATAGATTTGAACAGATTTGATGAGTCTTAAAGATTTTAAAAGTTGGGAACAGATTTTTAGAGAAACAATTTACTTTAACAAAAAAAAAAATAAAAAAATATAAAATAAATAATTTAAAAAAATCATAAAATCTTTGACCCAGTAAATTGAGTTAGAAAGTAAAGAGAACAGCATTAGTTTTAGATTTTGTTAAAGATGGTAAACAGTGGCATGGGATTTCGAGACGTTCCGAAAAACTTGCACAATTTAAATGTTAACGTTTGTCACTTTTTTTCTGACAACAAATTAGGCTCATAACTTTTTATAATTCATTATATGCATTGCTATGTTCAGTGTATCTAACAAATAACATATCAATCACAACCTGGATGCAACTCCTGGTGAGTCTTTATTGTGTTACTTTTCAACAAATGTTGTTGTAGTGAACTTGGGTGGTGAATGTAGTTGACACATGACTCATGTGTAATCATTCTATTACAGATTGTGTATGATTGCAAAAATATTATGCATCTATCTATCTATCTATCTATCTATCTATCTATCTATCTATCTATCTATCTATCTATCTATCTATCTATCTATCTATCTATCTATCTATCTATCTATCTATCTATCTATTTTGGTTCAAAACATATTGGACATTTTTTTTCATTCATGAATTAACTTTTTTTCGTTACGACTATTTTTTTACATCTATCTATCTATCTATCTATCTATCTATCTATCTATCTATCTATCTATCTATCTATCTATCTATCTATCTATCTATCTATCTATCTATCTATCTATCTATCTATCTATCCATCCATCCATCCATCCATCCATCCATCCATCCATCCATCCATCCATCCATCCATCCATCCATCCATCCATCCATCCATCCATCCATCCATCCATCCATCCATCTATCTATCTATCTATCTATCTATCCATCCATCCATCCATCCATCCATCCATCCATCCATCCATCCATCCATCCATCCATCCATCCATCCATCCATCCATCCATCCATCCATCCATCCATCCATCCATCCATCCATCCATCCATCCATCTATCTATCTATCTATCTATCTATCTATCTATCTATCTATCTATCCATCCATCCATCCATCCATCCATCCATCCATCCATCCATCCATCCATCCATCCATCCATCCATCCATCCATCCATCCATCCATCCATCCATCCATCCATCCATCTATCTATCTATCTATCTATCTATCTATCTATCTATCTATCTATCTATCTATCTATCTATCTATCTATCTATCTATCTATCTATCTATCATTAACGATCGAGTAAATTAGTAACAGTGTCAATGACCAAATGCATCACCCTAGTGTGGGCGATCAAGATCCCATACTTTTTCGGAATTATGATTTTTGAGTGATTTATTAAACAATGGGCGAAACTAATGAATCATGTCGTATATTCATCTGTGTTTGTATGCTAAATATTTCGGCAAGATAACAACCTAATCAAGTAAATTAACTAAAAAATGTTAAACATATCATACGCCTCACCGAAATCTACAATGCGATATATATATATATATATATATATATATATATATATATATATATATATATATATATATATTTACACACACACACACTATTATATATACATATATTTATAAATATTTTTTCAATAAGGCACGTGGTGTTGAACGTACGATATGTATCTTTTTCTATCGACAAATTTAAGCGCGTCTGATTAAGCTATTATGTCTACTGGTTGTATTAACTGTTTCAATTGTTTCTATCTTTTGTTTCTATCTTTGTTTCTATCTTTGTTGTTTCTATCCGGTCAATAAACATCTGCAATGAATATCAATTCCCTAGTCTGGTGTAAACAAAATTGAATCGAGTGCAACGAAATGTGCACCACTTAGTGAAAAAAAAACAACAATGAAATTTTGGAAATAAATAGAAGTATTAATTAAACAAACCAAAGTAATTGCATTCCAATATTGTCATAAAAAAATCTCTACTCCTGTTTAGCAAGCATCTGTTTAAACATTTGTAAGAGTCGTTCAACCGACTTAACGTAGAAATAAATGAGTATCAGTGACTCATAACTTCATATAAGTTCCATACATGGACATAACAATAATCCACAAACTTAGTAAACACTTCAGGTAATCAGTAGGTATGTAAGTTATTTGATTGGACCAGCGACTTCAGGCACGTGTAAAGGGTGAGTGTCCATAAAAGTTTTAACACCGATAACATCCCCAGCTATCCATTAGTATATGTGTGTGTGTGTGTGTGTTATCTTCGTGGCTTGCAGTCAGGGAGAAGAGCATCGACCTAAAGGCTATCTGTATTATGGCTTTGAATTCACAGCAGGAGTTACTTACCCTATCCCCCCACGTTCTTCAGGAACCAATCTTTCATTTCACTGAAGTAAATTTGAACTTTCATCAGATAAATCTTACCCCCACTTGAATACAGGTAGAGTCTATTATATGTAGGTAGAGTCTATTATATGTTTCTCTTCACAACCATTTTTTGTTTCAATCGGTATGTTCAAGTCACATATAACCCACATTCAGGAATTACTAACATTTAGAATACGTAACCTGTCTCACGTTGAACACTCTGACAGACACACATACACACATTCATATAAATACTTACACATTTATTCCTGTTTTTTTTCAGTTTTTTTTTAAATATAGTAATAGTTTAGTATATTTGATATGCAATAATTTTAAATGTTTCCTTTTAAAAATTGAGCTTATTTACCAAGAAAAAATAAAAGTGTTCAAAATGGAGTTTGGGAGGACGATGAGAACTTGAAAGGGTTTAAACAACAACTTGAGAAGTTGTTTAGACTGTAACCTACATAGCACTGTAACTTACATAGCTCTGTAACCTACATAGCACTGTAACCTACATAGCACTGTAACTTACATAGCACTGTAACCTACATAGTACATTTAAAAAAAAAGATCATGGGGTATACAGATGTGTAAATAATCTTTATTTTAAGTACTCGTGCACTTGACCTGTCTATTGTAACTGCCATGTATGATTTATTTACCTGTGAGGAAATTGATAATTAAACTTTGATTATATTCAGTAATGAAATCACCTTCTGTTTCATCTTAAGCCAATGTACTCAGCCATATTGCTCCATGAAGTCACATTGAATAGGCGCAGGGTTATATATATATATATATATATATATATATATATATATATATATATATATATATATATATATATATTAGAGATGCTGTTCGATTAAAAAATTGATCGCAATTAACGCATGATTAAAATTTTTATCGCAAATTAACGCACATTTTAATGGACACAATATAATACATTTGTTTGTACTCAAACTAGTCGTACATATCCCCCTCCACTTCCCATCGAATGCATCCCATATGTGCCTTTCCTTCGTAAAATAATAATAGAGCAAGAAAGTATTTGCTCCCTTATTGTTAACGCGGGTTTTTTATACCCCCCCCCCCCTTGTCCATCCTAGTTTCATTTTAGACACAGCTGCAGAAAGATGACGTCACTTACCAACCACAAGTTACATTCTTTCAAAGCCATGACACTTGTCAAACTATAACACGTGCAGATGTTCACTAATTGTATCATTCAGGGTCATAAGCTTGAAATAAGAAATGGCAATCCTATTGTTTCAAGGTCATATCGCTGCTATGATTTTATGCAAACGTGACAAACGGGGGTCTTTTTTTTTCTTGTTTTTTTTTCAAATCTCGTCTGATCTGGTTATAGAATTGTGTTATTTACTGATTTTTTAATTTTTTCTGCAACTCTGAAATAAACAGCTTTTGGGTAAAATTTAACGCATTTAGGTGTTTGTGTTAAAAATGTAATCGCATTTTTAACGCATTAATTACGCTTTAATTGCAGTAAATCAACAGCCATATATACAATTTAACTCAGTATCACAATAATTATGAAAAATACAACCCATGTCTCGGGTACAGATGTATTATTAGTTCAGCTGTTGCAGACGAGCAAGATAATATACTATCGAAATACGATACAAAATTATGCGCAAAAAAATTATACACAATTTCCAGATTCTCGTTATTTTGATCTAATCATAAACGGGTTCATTATACCTTCAACAATACACTATAGTACCTCCACCAATACACTACAGTATATAATGTTAACTAGTGAATGAAAGTTTTCTCTTTTTACACTGACAGGGAAGGGAACAGGAGGTTTACTTGTCGAAGTGCTAAATAACCAAAACATCTTCATTATATATTACAAGTGGGGCTTCAGTCGACATACCTGGGGGTGAGGGTGTGTGCGAATTGCGACAGGGAGTGGGTGGTAGATCTTCTCAATAAGTGAACGGACCTTACACTTCAAATGGTTGAGTGAAATTCTGTTATTTATCGATTTGGTGAACTTTCCGCATTTGGTCAAATTAACGCATTTAAGTGTTGCGTTAAAAATTTTAATCGCAAATTTTTTTTGACGCGTTAATCACAAATTAACGCAGTTTAACCAGCAGCCCTAATATATATATATATACATGTATATATATACCTAAGCTTGTCTAAAGAGCTATGCGAGCTGAAGCCACATTTGTGTGTGTATATAACTAGAATCTAGAGTCCCGGTACCCGGGCAGTTGGCGGTAGGAAGGAAATCGACCTTAACTTTGTGTAAATAAAGGAAACACTTTTACTATATATATATTTATATTAACCTGTACATCTCGGTGTTACTTTACGTAACAAAATTGTACATAATAGAGGGATCACGTTTTTATTGTTTTATTCAAACAAAAAGCAAACGGAACATTCCTGTCGACTTAAAAGAGCGTCATAGGAAAACTTATGTCCGTGTGGGTTTTGTGTGTGTCTGTGTGTGTCTGGGGGTGGTGCTTGGACAAACACTAAATATAATTAACAATTAATGGTCAGATAGCAACCCTTACCCCTCGGGCTATGTCCTAATTCAGCCCGTTTGTTAACACTGCCCTGCATGAATTTTCCCCAAGTCTTATTTTTGCACTTTGCTAGTAATTTTTTTTTAGTTTTTTTTTAACGAAGAATTCAAGAATGAAATAAAAAAAAAAACATTGGGATGACATGCAAGACTGACGGCCGTGAAACTAGAAACTATTGGAAATGACATGCATGACTGACGGCTGTGAAACTAGAAACTACTTGGAATGACTTACATGGCTGACAGCTGTGAAACTATAAACTATTGTGAATGACTTAATGACTGACGGCTGTAAAACTAGATAATATTGGAAATGATTTACATGACTGACGGTTGTGAAACTAGAAACTATTGGAATGACTTAATGACTGACGGCTGTGAAACTAGAAACTATTGGGAATGACTTACATGACTGACGGTTGTGAAACTAGAAACTATTGGAATGACTTAATGACTGACGGCTGTGAAACTAGAAACTATTGGGAATGACTTACATGACTGACGGCTGTGAAACTAGAAACTACTGGGAATGACTTACATGGCTGACAGCTGTGAAACTATAAACTATTGTGAATGACTTACATGACTGACGGCTGTGAAACTAGAAACTATTGTGAATGACTTACATGACTGACGGCTGTGAAATAAGAAACTACATGTTTTGGGAATGACTTAAATGACTGACGGCTGTGAGACTAGAAGAAAAGGAGACGTTTCGGTTTAATCCAGGAAGAAAGAAATGTGTCTGGTCTCTTGATTTTGGTTCACTGATCACTTTACTTCAAAAGTGACGGTTTGTTTGATTCTGAATTCTTTCGAGTTTTTATTGCACTGAAGGCGACTCGGATGACGGGTCGAGTTAGCCACAGCAACTCCAGTAACACGTGGTCTCCGTGGGTCATTGGAGGTCAATACATCGTCATGCTTGGTTGGCTAATTCGTTTTTAAAACCTCTCAAGTGTTATCACTGCTAGCCTTTTTATTGTATCATTAGGAGTATGACTTGTTTATATAAAATACAGGAAACCAATACATTCATACACAGCGATAAACAGAAGAGGGTAAAGATGGTTGAGTCAAGATGGTAGAGTCAAGATGGTAGAGTCAAAGACGTGAGTTCCATTTCTTCATTGAATAACAACACTTAACCTGAAGAGTTGATTGTTGAAGACAGTTATTACACAAAGTGAGATGTTCCTAATGACTCTTAATGTCAGTTACATTAGTTGTACGACATTTCTCGTCCAAATTTTTTATTTCATCCTAGGAAAATCCCAATTGGAGGCAATGCTGATAGATTATGTAAAAAACATCAACCGAGACACACAGATTTTATTTGGGAACATTGAACTTTCCTTGATTTAAAAACGAAACAAAACTACATTTAATTAAAAAAAATAATTAGCTCTAATATAAGTGGGTGAAAGGTACCAAGTCAATCTAGATTAATCTAGAAAGTTAAGAAAATGTGAACTTTGAGTAGTCTCTCAAGTCAAGCAGAGTTGTGCACCCTTGTATTAATTATAACCATTCTCTTTAGAAATATATAAACTTGATTCTGGTATATGTACAATTAAAAAAAAAGTGGTATTTAATGTTGTTGTAGATCTGCTGTGAAAATAAACCAGATACAAATACTGATGCACCTGGGAGCTTTACATGTTTTACGACCCTCTGCCGCAAAATAACAGCGGTTAGATGGCTCAATTAAATTTTTTTAAAGACTTAGGCACTTGTATTACAGCAAGGCTCTCTATTTTTTTTTAATTACCTTACTGAATGTGTAGACGCCCCCTTTTCCAAGTGGCTAGCTCTTTAACGGTCGTATTAAATTTACCCTAGCAAACAATTTTTGAAAATTTGTTAAACCAGTAAAAATAAACAAACATCATAACAAGCAGCCGTGTGTCAGCCACAGCTGGTCACGCGGTGTTGTACGCAGAATTCAGGCTGGGCTGATAACTAGAATTCCAAGTCATTACCTCTATGTCTTCCGGCCCAGTAGGTAAGATATTTGGGACAGGCCTGTAATAACAAGATAATAATAAACCAAGCAATGGAAGTCGACCAGCCAAAACAAAAGAGTACAAAAAAGAAAGAGTTATCGTCCGTAAAGTGCGTTGGAATAATTCACTCACGATTCAGAGTAGTATACAATTGCCTGTTGGTGAATCAATCATGATTCATATATACAAATAAACCGCTATCTGGTTGAATATGTTTGTATATTTGTGGTTGTTGATGTTTGTTTATTATTATATTTGAAGTGTTTTGTTTGGAAACTATGCTCCAAATATTTTGACATTTTTGACTGATTCTTGATTTACTTTTTATGTATACAATGTGCAGGTTATCTTACAAGTAACAGCACAAGTAATGTACTGAAAGATAACAGTCAGACAAAACTAGTCACCATTAAGTCAGTCGAGGCCCCTCCCCCCCTCCCCCGCCCCAGAGAGATAATCTCTACAACAAGACTGTACAGCTTTCCATAATCTGTTGAACAAATAAGTTGACCGCTGGGTGAGAATCGGTTTTTAAAGATTTTCCTGGGTGGGGGTGTGTGCAGCGGGGAGCCAGAGATGGAATTTATTCTGTCATGTTCCAGAGTTAGTGTTCTATAAACCAAAAAGTTCTCACGTGCAGAAAGATGGGCGCGATGAACATCATACCCTCCACACTTGGGACACTTGAAGTTAGAATACTCAATTCAAATTCTACACAAACAACAACAAACAAACAACTAATGAAGAAGAAGTGAGTCTTGCTGACTCTGATGAAACAGATAAAGTTTGATGGTCTAGCGATGAAATCTGAAAAGAAAATTTCAGTTTGACAGGTTCACGTTGAACAAAGCCCCACGTGATTGTAAGATTTATCCACGTAAACATCGCGTCAATTGTAATTTCTGGAAGAGTTTTTAGGAAAATAAAAACATATATATATATATATATATATATATATATATGTATATATATATATATATATATATATATATATATATATATATACTGGAAAAGTAAAACTATTACAGCTTAATACGTTACAAAAGCAATTCTTATGGACCTGTGGATTGACAGACTAGACACGCCTATGACCAGCCTTTGCTAGAGGGGCCCCTTTCATTCGTTGATTCCTTTCAAATATTGTTCGATAAGGGCCCCGAAAGTTAATTTGTCTAGGGTCACAAATATATATGCCATGCGGTCCACCTCGAAGACCATAGAACGTCCCTGCATGTTAAAACGGTGACACATCAATGGGTATAATGAATAAGATCATATTTTGTCATTCAATACAATCGTCATATTGGCATGCTAATTGATGTTGTCATTGTGTTGAAAGTATGTCATTCAATACTATCGTTATATTGGCATGCTAATTGATGTTGTCATTATGTTGAAAGTATGTTATTCATCCCTTCTTTAAGTTTAGAGAATATCATTCCTGGTTATTGCCATAGTTAATGTTTTTTTTCTTTTCTGTTTCGTATTTAGTTTATCACAACTTTTAATCACAGAAAGTTGACATTAAGATTCTGTCTGCTACTAGACAGTTCACCTGTTGTTTACCTTTCAAAATACATTTTTTTCAATTTTTTCACTTCAACAACTCATCACTTTAAGAAAAAAGTTTTCTTTTCTTTAAAAAAAAAACATTTTGTATAACAGAAAACTTTGTGGACAAAAATCTCTGACTTCAGTTTTAAAATAGTTAGCTGTGTATATTTTATTGGCACACAAAAGACTCATAGTAAAAAAAATATACTGGAGTTAAGAGTCAGTTGTACTTTTTAGTTTGATAGACCTATACATCAGTCGTCGTCCATTATTATAGATTACTTTAATAAAGTACAGGTCAGACAGATATTTCTTAATTCACAGACTGGTTAGTTATTTTTTTCAATAAGATATCTCTTTCTTAAAGGTTCTCCTTACTATTAGGTATTTTTGTTCCTACTCAACATAATGTGGCTAAAGCTCTACTGTCTCCTCTCTCTCTCTCTCTCTCTCTCTCTCTCTCTCTCCCTACCTCTCTCTACAGTTTTGACCATACTGGCCGAGCTATTTAGGTAATTCGTAGTAGTCTTATTAGACTCAAGGTTTCCTGACCTATCTGACCTTAGACTCAAGGTTCTCTGACCTATCTGTCCTGATACGCAAGGCTCTTTTACCTATTTGTCCTTCTATGTTATTGTTGCCAGCACCCGCTGTCCGATGAAAGGGAAACTCGAGACTTGTCGTGTGTCCTCTCTTGCTTAACTCTTTTGAAGTTTGACTCGCTGTGATGGCCCGAGGAGGCCTTGGGCCCGTTGAAATAGTTTATTAGCACCCGAGGTTGAAAGGTATTGTTGTCTACCCATGGCGAGCTGAGAGAAGATCACACAAGTGCGGGGCTTATGTCCGGCCCTGTTTACTCGACTCGACGACTGCTCGATCAGACCTATTTATTCTAGTATTTGTGCTGAGGTTACGCAAGCTGTTTAAACCATTCCGTTCAATGGGTGTTTCAACCATTCCGTTCAATGGGTGTTTCGACCATTCTATTCAATGGGTAATTTACGCAATTGTTGTCTTCACGGTGCGGATGGCTTTATTATTATTATTATTATTTTTATCGCTTTTGTCCATTATACTTATTTAAGCAAACAATAATGACGATAATTTTTTTTTAAACTATGGTGCCAGATATCATAAAACTCTTTTGCATTTTATTTGGGCTGCTCAAGTTACAAAATAGGCGAGGGAGGTGCTCCGGTATATTTCTTCGGGCCGCACGAAGCCACCATTGACAAATAAATCCTCATTCCAGTACACATTCTTATCAGATATGTACATATAAATAGATTCCCGAGAGGTACTTTTGTCTAGGGGATTTCAGAGATCTATTTCTCTTCCAAAATTCCCAAGGGGACAGATGGTCGTGCGGTAAAGCGCTCGACTGTCGACCTGAGGGTACCTTGTAGGACCAAGGAAATTTGAAGTTCCCGCAATGTCTTCATCTCATCTTTACAGGGACTTCACCCCCCGACCCCCCCTCCCCCCCCCCCCAAAAAAAAAAGAAAAACTCAATAAAAATGAAACAAAACAAACACACTACAACAAAATAACAAAGAACACACCTGGCTCTACCCGAACATTTTTTTTTTCATTTTGAGTTATTTCCTGTTTTATGACGAAGGTGTTCATTTCATATTGTGTAGGAACCCTTCAGCTTACAATAAACATTTTACAGCCAACACTACTACATGGCTTACCTTTATGTGAAGGTCATATATATAGATACTGTGGTCAATCATAGACTTGTTAGACACATCCACTCGACCAATCATCGCATGTGATCAATATCGATAAATACCATCAGTTACGTGTCGGTTCCAGTTGGGTGACCAGCTTACATTCTCCACACCACCCAGTTTACTCGATGACAGTCAGTGCCCCCCCCCCCAATCCCTCCCCCCCCCCCAAAACTTTCGTCGTTCTTGGTAAAGAAATGTCCTGGCCAGTAGCACTCTGAAAATAAATTAAATACACTATTAAATCACAGCTGTATTACTTTTTATTTTTTTTTTACTTCCATCTGCTATTCATGATGACCAACAATATTCGGTAAGTCCGCTACATACAATATTTACACTAACGGGTTTATCATACGCTCTTCAAAATAAAACTTTCTTCTTTTAAATTTTTAAGAGGTGTTGGGGGGGCTTTCTGGTTAGGGTTAGGGGGCTTTCCCCTTAAGGGACTCCACTCTGTAAGTGCTTTCATCATCACAGAGTTAACGCCATGATTCCATCCTGATGTAGTTTCTTTGACTTCTAACATCTGTTTCAGGAAGTTTTCTATTTTTAGTCATCAATTTAAAAAAAAAAACTTTGGTCAAAATCTTACTGAAAATGATTTTTCTGGTGTTTCATTCATGACTATTTAATTTGCTACAGTATTTCTTTATCACCACTTTCGGGTTGGTGTTTCATATATGTGTTGGTAAGACATGAATAGATGACTTTTAAAATCTATCTATCTATCTATCTATCTATCTATCTATCTATCTATCTATCTATCTATCTATCTATCTATCTATCTATCTATCTATCTATCTATCTATCTATCTATCTATCTATCCACACATCCAACTACCCACCCACTCACTCTAGATTCTAGAGCCTCAGTATACATTACAGCTTATCATGATAATTTAAGCGTTATGAATTATCATGATAATTTAAGCTTTATGGCTTAGCATGTTTATTTAAGCTTGTGGCTTATCATTAAAATTAAAGCGTTTTGACTTATGATAATTTAAGCATTATGGCCTATTAAATTTTTTAAGCGTTACGGCGTATCATTGAAATTTAAGCGTCTTTGCTTATCATGATAATATAAATGTTACGAATTTTCATGATAATTTAAGCTTTGGGCTTATCATGATACATTAAACGTTATAACTTATCATGATAACATAAGCGTCACAATGTAGTATAGTTTAAGTGTTACGGCTTATCATGATAATTGACGCGTTTTGGCTCATCATGATAATTTGAGCGTCAAGGCTCATCATGATTCTTTAAGCGTTATGGATTATCACATCTCCACTTTTTTAACCCTGCACGGCTTATTGGTGATTACAGGCTACAATTTGAGCAAGATTTAACTTTTCACACTAAATAATTTCGAATGATTCCAGCCCCCTCGTTATTGAACCAAGTGCAATATCATCTTGATTTTTAGACACAAATAACAAAAAAAATCAATTAAATGTTCTTGTTATTGTCTTGTTTATCGAACACAACAACACTCACAGTACGTGCGTCACTGGCCAGCTATATTTGATGTTGTCCGCATGTTGTTTGTGCTGACATATTGCAATGAACGACGACACGACGACAATGCCTTGCGTTCATGTTTCTCTTATAATTTCGCTGACAAGCGAGGTTCGTCTCAATGGCTTTAAATGAAAAGATTCTGGACATTGTAGTTCAGTCTAACAGATAGGACCTGTGTCTTTGTTAATAACTTTGACATGGGCTGTGACGTAGTTTAAATCGCTAAGGAAGAGTTTTTTCTTTTCTTTTTCTTTTCGACTCTAATTTTGCTGGGCTTCCGCTTGTCTCCAGATGGTATCGAATACAGATGGGTTGTGATATTTATCTAATAGGATTCTGGGAATGGTGACATGTCTCTATTTCATCGGACGATACCACTCGTTTTCGATGCCATTAGCAATTACAAGAATTCTTGTTGTAAAAAGTTCGAATGGGTACGAGTAGTTTCCCATTAATGTGAGACTTTCCCCGTAATTGAGAGTTAGCGGACTTGGATATTTTTTTTTCCCTATTTAAGAAAAAAAAAAGGGAAATCATTCAATTTGAAGACTTACATTTGCTTGAGAATGAGATATAAAGTAGATTGACTTATACCTTTAAGTTAATGTATGCCAGCTATCACAGGTAATTAATTATACAATGAATATGATTTGTTTTATTTTTTTTAAATTATTTTCATGCATTTAAGTTTTTTGTTATGGAAATTGTTTAACACAGTTAACGAAAATAATATTTTAAAAATGGCAGTGGCTACGGTTCGGTCCGACCGATCCCCGTATTTTTTTTACTTAGGGTACCAGCCATAGATAATATTGCTCCACACCCTAACCCTATCTCTAACCCTATCCCTAACCCTATCCCTAACCCTATCTCTAACCCTATACCTAACCCTATCCCTAACCCTAATCCTGAAAAAAAAAAATTCTGAAAAAAAAAAAAATTATGTTGTTATATAGTTCAGTGCAGCGACTCGGCCGCTATGCAATAATAAGTAAGGCTGGTACCCGAAAAAAAAAATACGCGTTCGGTCGGACCGAACCGTAGCCACTGCGTTTAAAAATACATGCGGTAATATTGATGAACTACTAAAGTGTCAAGACATCTAGCCTGCTAACGGCCGATGTTACAACGTACTTTATTCTCTGCACAAACAAGTAGACGTGTCTTTTGACGTCACAGATCCAATGATCTTGGCCTGCTCAAAAACAATCCAGACCTTAATGAACATATGCGCAGGAAATCGTTGCTTCTAATAACTGGATGATTAATTTTTTTTTTTATTATTATTATATTTAAATATATATCAACAGCTGGCCTATGTGTTTGAGATAATGCGTGAAATCTATTTCAAATGAGCATTCAGAAAGGAAACATCTGTCTTTATGGAGTGAGAGCAGGCCTACGGGTGTAGGACACTTTGTTAAATTTTACTTATAAACAATAATATTCATAACACAGATGAAATAATAAAACCTTGGTCGAAAACTAACTGTAATATATATATATATATATATATATATATATATATATATATATATATTAATATAAGCAATAGAAAAGTCTGTCTGTCTATCTATCTGTCTATCTATCTATCTATCTATCTATCTATCTATCTATCTATCTATCTATCTATCTATCTATCTATCTATCTATCTATCTATCTATCTATCTATCTATCTATCTATCTATCTATCTGTCTACTATCTATAAAACTCTCTATCAATATATCTAACTATCTATCTATTAATCAATCTCTCTCCCTCTTTGTCTCTGTTTCTTTCTCTCTCTCTCTCTCTCTCTCTCTCTCTCTCTCTCTCTCTCTTTATATATATATATATATATATATATATATATATATATATATATATATATATATATAATGATATTCTATTTAAGTATCCTTATCTTCTTATCTAAATGCAGATTTTCTCTCTGACATACAATATTCCCACAACAACGGATCTGTACGCAATACATGCTTAACAATTTGACAAATGATCAAATAACGCCCTTTAACAATTTAACACTGCTACCAAAATTACCTGACTAAAAGTAATTATCAGAGCTTAACTGATTCTATACTAATGGAATGGATTATCATCAACCCCTAGTTTTATCAATAGGCACAATCACATCCCTGTACTTTGTAGCTATCCAATCTTCGCGTTAACACAGTATTCTACTTAGTGTTATAGAGAGAAGATTTCTGGTTACATTTTAATTGTCAGACAATTGGTCCGTGTCGTCTGTTTAAAACTAAACAAAGGGAAAAGTTTATTATGGGTTATTGTTTTTTTTTATTATTGTTGGTTGTTTGCAGCTTCGGCGTCCATTGATTGTATTATGTAGGCAACCTCTTGGACCTCACCACTGGATGATACACACACACACACACACTTAGAAATGGTCACAAATTAGGGTTGTTGGTGTCATTGCGAGCAAAGCTTGGGGAGAGTGGGTTGGGGGGGGGGGGCGGGGGGCTAGTTTTCAGGATCGGTGCGAATATCTCGTCATAGAAAGCCCTTAACCAACCATTTCTCCAAATCACTTAATATCTCTTTTACATTTGTTCATGCATTCTTTGATTACTTCCGAGAATTAAGTAGCGCATTACGTTTATTTGTTAATTGAACAGCGCTTTATCTACATTTTTGAACTGAGTAGCGGATTACCTAATATATGTATGATTTAAATAGCGCATTACCTATATTTGTGAATTGAGTAGCGCATTACCTAATATATGTATGAACTGAGTAGCGCATTACCTATATTTGTGAATTGAGTAGCGGATTACCTAATATATGTATGCATTAAGTAGCGCATTACCTATATTTGTGAATTGAGTAGCACATTACCTATATGTATTAATTTAGTAGCGCATTACCTATATTTATGAATTGAGTAGCGGATTACCTAATATATGTATGAATTAAGTAACGCATTACCTATATTTGTGAATTGAGTAGCGGATTACCTAATATATGTATGAATTAAGTAGCGCATTACCTATATTTGTGAATTGAGTAGCGCATTACCTATATTTATGAATTTAGTAGTTCATTACATTTTTGTGAATTGAGTAGTTCATAACTTTTTTTTTGAGAATTTTAATAATTAGGAAAACAAAGTTTGTCTAACGTTTTATTGCTGGCAAGTTGAATGAAACCACAGGTGGGCAGTCAGCCTTTGCTCTGGTGAGAAACGTTAAACATTGTAAGCATACATATATTATTTGATTGCATACAGATCTACCAAATCATTGTAAAGTATTCAAATCTCTGTATGTTTGATAAAATACAGATCTACCAAAACATTGTTTAAGTATTCAAACCTCTGTATGTTTGATAAAATACAGATCTACCAAAACATTGTAAAGTATTCAAACCTCTGTATGTTTGATAAAATACAGATCTACCAAAACATTGTTTAAGTATTCAAACCTCTGTATGTTTGATAAAATACAGATCTACCAAAACATTGTAAAGTATTCAAACCTTTGTATGTTTGATAAAATACAGACCTACCAAAGCATTGTTAATGTATTCAAACCTCTGTATGTTTGATAAAATACAGACCTACCAAAGCATTGTAAAGTATTCAAACCTCTGTATGTTTGATAAAATACAGATCTACCAAAACATTGTAAAATTTTCAAATGTATGTTTTTGTATGATCGAATACAAATATTCCAGTGATGGTATTTTTATAACATTTAGGAAGTATGTTCAGAATGGTCAATTAACTTTTTATGTGGAGATAACTCTTGTATTTGTTTGCGTCATCCAATCGTGTTGTAATGTTTAGTTTCCTGTTACTTGCTGAGTCAAGAGTAATACAATGCCGTCATAAACTGGATTAGGTAGGTACTATGAATGTAGATGAGTACTTCTATGACCTACTCTATTATCTATGATATCTAGACCATTCAAACTGTCGTTATTCATCTGACGGTTGATCACATTTATAAACTTTTAAAAGTTTCTGTTGACGGAATATTTCTCAGTAATAGTTCTGGATTAGCCTGTAAGCAATGTAAGCAAAAAAAAAAGCAATGTAAGTCATGCAAGCAATTTAAGCAATTGCTCTTGAGATCACCTGAAGATGGAACACTGCAGACGACAAATATATTTAACCGAAAATATTCAAATTGTTTATAATTTATTCAATTTATGTTCTCGAAATATTTTATTAATGAACTTTTACTATTTATAAAAAAAGTTCTCTATTTTGTCGCCATGTTTATCGCTTAACATGAACTACAATATGCTCACTGATTAGAAACTTTACCAACTTTATACAACTAACATTAGTTAGTGTCAGGGCATCAAAGAGAATTAATCAGGAATAGCTCAATAGTATGTATTCCCCATAGTGCACAACCATAGTGACTGTACATACTCATGTTTCTAGTAACAGAGATGGTTGATTATAAAAGTACCGTACAAATATCCTCAAGTATGTAATATTAGTTCATTTGTTGACGGGGATGTGTTCTTGAGGAATGTAAAACAACAACTCGTATAATTGAAACCCAGCAGGCAGGCAGTGTGATTTGCTGTCTACATACTAGAATGGTGAAAGAGTTCAGCATGAGTTATCCGCGGTTTATCTAAGTCTGTAGACAGACTTAAATATCAGCAGTTCATCGATGTAAGATTTCCAGACACAAATATGTGGCTGAAAATTACATTTTTGATTGATGTCGCATTTCTGAAAGTATTTGATAAACTTGAACATAATAATGGACATAATCATGAACATAAACTTGAGCATAAACTTGAACATAATCATAAACATAAACTTGAACGTAAACTTCAGCATAATCATAAACATAAACTTGAAAATAATCATGAACATAAACTTGAACATAAACTTGAACGTAAACTTGAGCATAAACTTGAACATAATCATGAACATAAACTTGAGCATAAACTTGAGCATAGTCATGAACATAAACTTGAGCATAAACTTGAACATAATCATGAACATAAACTTGAACGTAAACTTGAGTATAATCATAAACATAAACTTGAGCATAAACTTGAACATAATCATAAACATAAACTTGAGCATAAACTTGAACATAATCATAAACATAAACTTGAGCATAAACTTGAACATAATCATAAACATAAACTTGAACGTAAACTTGTGCATAATCATAAGCATAAACTTGAACATAATCATGAACATAAACTTGAACATAATCATGAACGTACACTTGAACATAATCACGAACATAAACTTGAACATAATCATGAACATAAACGTGAACATAAACTTGAACGTAAACTTGAACATAAACTTGAACATAATCATGAACAAATAAGTTTTGTACTCGCCTCTTAATACATTCTATTTCTTTCGTTCTTTTGTCAGTTTTAACTCTTACTTTCATACTTTAGTCAGGTTAACACTTACTCTCGTACTTTAGTCGGGTTTAACACTTACTTTCATACTTTAGTCAGGCTTGACTCTTACTTTCATACTTTATTCAGGCTTAACTCTTACTTTCATACTTTATTCAGGCTTAACTCTTACTTTCATACTTTATTCAGGCTTAACTCTTACTTTCATACTTTAGTCAGGTTAACACTTTCATCAAGCATGACTCACATTTAAAGCGGACTGGTGTCAAGCTTGCACTGGACTGGACTCATTTTCAACTGGTGTCGCCTAGACCAGAACCTGGTACCTCGACCACGTGGTCAGAGTTCCCCAAGATCACGGCCACCTAGTCATAATCGCCTTGTGAACATCAAACTGAATACGGGTGGCTAATACCCATAAGGTATATGAGACCCGAACCCTAAATGTTTAAATTGTATAAAGTTTTGTAAAAAGACCACGACTTTATCTCTTACAAATTTTCATTTAATATCAAGCAATGCCGTTATATAAACACAATTCTAACACTAGTGGCCCAAAAACGTCTACAGGCAGGACCGTTCCGTAAACTGGGCGGCCATCACAATTAACGGCCCTAGAAGTACTTGTAGGGACCCCCGGGATATAAATGACTTAATGGACTCGGGTTCGTCAGAGACAAATTTAACAAACATTTCTTTGGGCCGAATATTTCAAATAGTGCTGTTGACAGTGTGATTGCCTGGGGCCCGAAAACCACCTTAGCCTAGCCCCCCCCCCTCACCTCACCTCATCCTAAAATAATAAAGTAATTTGTCACCATTCATTAAGCCTTACACTAATATTAGGTTGTTGTTGAGATACTATGTGTCGTGTAGGTTGTTGTTGAGATACCATGTGTCGTGTAGGTTGTTGAGATACTATGTGTCGTGTAGGTTGTTGTTGAGATACCATGTGTCGTGTAGGTTGTTGAGATACTATGTGTCGTGTAGGTTGTTGAGATATTATGTGTCGTGTAGGTTGTTGAGATACTATGTGTCGTGTAGGTTGTTGAGATACCATGTGTCGTGTAGGTTGTTGAGATACTATGTGTCGTGTAACTTTTTTCTGATGTTAACATATACACGCTCAAACACAATGTACTACATTTGACATCATTTGACTCACATAAAATGGATTGAATATTTAATATTTACAGTTGATGTATACACAAGAGCAGTTACAATATTTCTAATGAGGTCTCACATTTCTAAAATGTTGGCTAACGGTCAGTATAATGAGCAAAGACTAAGGGACAGTTTCCAACAAACATTTCTCACTGTGTGAACTCAAGAATGAAAAGAAAAAAATATTCATCGCCACAATCAGGATTTCAGCTCCAGGGAGCCGAAAAATGAAACAAAGTGTCTAAAATGTAGGTCAGAGGTGACCGTGAGCTGGGCGATTTATGACCGTTATTTAGTGGACAGAGTGAGAGAACGGGGACAACTATGGTCGTATGAGACGAATAAAACTGATTAACTAGAATTCTAATTGTTTGTATAGTTTAGAATTTTGGTCACTTTTGAACGTAGCACAACTTATGACTAGATATGTGAAAATATGCCAGAGTACGTTGGACATTTCTAGATTTTGCACAACCTAGTCACTTGTACATATTGACAGTCATTTGATACAAGCATAACATCTTCTGACTTGTTGATAAGAGTAGTCATCAGAAGAAATTTCATCTTTACATTTCTAAATCATAACTAGCACTTGCTATATGTTCAGTTATTTAGACACCGTGTTATATTCTATAATCAATGCCTTTGCTCTTATTATAATGCAGGCTTTGTTAGCATTTGACTATAGTCATTATGTGAGTCAAACTGTGCATGCGGTCTTTTCTGCTTACAGGTGTCAACTATTTGCATTTTAGATTCTGAACTTAAAAGTTTGTTTAAAACTCACGGTAATACATGGTTTCTGATATGATTTCTTAACAACTGTACGTTTAAACAAAAATCACTGTAAAAATGAGATGTAATGATATGATGTAATGATGAGATGTAAGGATGAGATGTAATGATGAGATGTAAGGATGAGATGTAATGATGAGATGTAATGATGAGATGTAATGATGTGATGTAAGGATGAGATGTTAGGATGAGATGTCTATCTCTTATGTACTGTAAACCACCGATAAGACTGTATTTGTAGGTGTATTTCTTTTATCCCCACCGTAACGGATCGTGCAATGGTCATGGATGCACCACGGTGGGTGATCTAGTACAAGGCCTCGCCACATTTATTTCATAACTACTGGTTGCAAAGTACTAATTTTAGGCTGGGTGGACTCGTGATCCTTCACCAGGACATGAAATTTCCGGGTATCTCAGTGTGGATCGAACCCAAGACCTTTAAGTTGAAATCACGTACTATCCTACCCCCCCCCCCACCCGGATTCTTTTAGAACAGTTGTTTTGAAATGGTGAGCACTCATTTTTACAAGTTTATGCTATTTACATTTTGTGAGCTACAAAATAAACAAAAATATTTTGAATTCTTATGAAATTCAATAGAAGAAACTAGGATTGTTCTACAAGTTGTTTAGTCTAACTTACTCATTATTGAAAACACAATGTGGACACAAGATACTGTCGGAATGTACACACGGTGTAAACATTGCTTTACTTAGTGGGAAAAATGAGATTGCTTTAGTCTGAACTCGTAAATTTGAACGAAACGTTACCCTTAGATTTATGTATCTGTACCCGCTTTTAGCTGGTAAGAAAAAACAATAACCGTTGGGTAAAGATCTCTCCCGTTAAATAAACGGATCTCTAAATGATCATTTGATTTTACCTACTTTTAATATCTCCCGTCATTTCAGCATCTCTAAAAGATCATTTTGTTCTACTTCAGTTTTTAGCAAATAAAGATAGTATAAATTCTCAGTGTCTTCTAAAACATTGTTGTTTATTCCACCGGTCAGTGTGGTGTGGTTTATTTGACGTAAGCCATTAGCCAGTGACCCAATGAGTCACCAGTACCCTCTCAGGTTGCTCGTAAATTTTCAGACTCTCAGATATCAGCGCCAGAGAAAGATGAAAAAAAAATTTTTTTCCACATTTTATTTCTATGTTTGAACAAGAAAGCATCGAAATATTGCGGTTGCAGCTTCTCCGATTTGGTGAAAGTTACTTCACTTACAATCCAACTCAAGTTTGTGATAAATGGATGACAGTGTATTTTCGTTAAGTGCACCAACTACAAATTATGGTACCCTTTAAGTCATTATAGTTAATACAGCCTCGGCATTCTACAAATGTCTTTTTTCTTTACAGACTAAATATAAAAGATGAAGTTAATTATGGAGATTTGACAAACTAGAGTCTTTCTTCTGGGAGGCTTAACATTTTGTTTGTCTGCTTCTTATTAAATTTCGACCGAACGTTAAACAACATTACAAGTTTTCCTGAAAGAAAAAGTAAAAGTTAAGATTAGGACAAAAAAAAACTGTCACAATGTAACACAGAATTGATGAGAATCTTAAAATACTGTCACAATGTAACACAGAATGGATGAGAATCTTAAAATACTGTCACAATGTAACAGAATTGATGAGAATCTTAAAATACTGTCACAATGTAACACAGAATGGATGAGAATCTTAAAATACTGTCACAATGTAACAGAATTGATGAGAATCTTAAAATACTGTCACAATGTAACACAGAATGGATGGGAATCTTAAAAAATATGTAAAAACAAAAGCTGCTTAAGATGTATCACCCTCCAAGATAATTTATAATTTTATTTATTATTTAGTTTCTATAGCATCCATCTTTTCTATCTATTTTTGAATGATTTTTACTGAGGTAAAAAAAAAAAGTTGGGTGTTTCGAATGAAAAAAAAAATCATCTGAAACCTAATTTATCTTTCTGTATCAATTATCTACAGATGTTGTTTTTTAAAAATATAATATAATGTAAGTGCTTGATATTTTCTATTATTGCAACCTCTGCTGGCTTTATAAAAAGGGTTGTGTACTATGTGTGCTATGTGTGTTATGTGTACTGTGTGTACTGTGTGTACTATATATGCTATGTCATGTGTGCTATGTGTACTGTGTGTACTATGTGTACTGTATATACTATGTCATGTGTGCTATGTGTACTGTGTGTACTATGTGTACTATATCTGCTATGTCATGTGTGCTATGTGTACTGTGTATACTATGTGTACTGTATATACTATGTCATGTGTGCTATGTGTGCTATGTGTACTGTGTGTACTGTGTGTACTGTGTGTACTATGTGTACTATATATACTATGTCATGTGTGCAATGTGTACTGTGTGTACTATGTGTACTATATATACTATGTCATGTGTTCTATGTGTGCTATGTGTGCTATGTGTACTATGTGTACTGTGTGTACTGTGTGTACTATGTGTACTATATATACTATGTCATGTGTGCTATGTGTGCTATGTGTACTGTGTGTACTGTGTGCACTATGTGTACTACATGTACTATGTCATGTGCTGTTTTTTAAGTGAAAGAAGCCTGTCCTAAGTTCATCCCTCAACTTAAACCGACAGTCAGTCACTCGTGTAACACAAGAGTATATCAATAAACTGCAACATTCAACATCTTGATGCACAATTTGCAAATGTTTAAACAGCCATATATAACAGCCCATTGAAATATGAAATAGACAAATATTGAGAGTCTAGCAAACGAACTCAAGAAAACGGAAATAAAGACACGTTCTTATGGAGACAGGTGCAGCCAATGAAAATGTTGAGGTCTAGTCACATGACACCCCGTGAACCTTCTATTTAGGTTATAACAAAGCAAGGGGCGGAGGAAGTGTTTTATAAGATTCCTACATCATCGATCTGTGAAGATAATGTACAATGTGAACTCCGCGAGTGCCAACGCATCTTTGGAGTGAACTGTTCAAATCTTCACTGTAGCTGGGACGTTATTCACCTGTAGGACCAAACCATGTATTTGGCTGCCGGACGCCTTAGTGCATATGCGGGCTAGGGGGGCTCAAATCATGTGACCATTTGTGCAACCTGACTCTAAAAGTCGGTTAGAGCCATAGTCTTGAACTATTTTATCTTGTCTCGTGCAGTTTTGTATGTTGTTTTAGTTTGTTCACAACACTGTTATCTAACACACCAACACACATTTTGATCTTAGATCCTATTAGCCACTATAGGGATGGTTTTTTAGAGTATTTTCGAAAAAAATGCTCTATTGTCCCCGTTTTGTCTGTCTGTATGTCTGTCTGTCCGTCATCACCCTAGATCTCAACAACCATAAGTCCTAGACCCATGATGTATATATTATTTTGTAGGTCTTGGCCTGCCATGTGTGCAGCAAAAGTCCATTTCGCCATCTGACCTCTGAGGGCCGTAAAAGGGGGCTTATAAAGTACCGTTTTTTACTATATAAGCTATATTAACAGAGGAGCGCCCTAGATCTCAGCAACCATAAGTCCTAGAACCATGATGTATATATCATTTTGTAGATCTTGGCCTGCCATGTGTACCTCAAAAGTTCATTT
This sequence comes from Bulinus truncatus, assembly GCA_021962125.1. Taxonomy (NCBI): domain Eukaryota; kingdom Metazoa; phylum Mollusca; class Gastropoda; family Planorbidae; genus Bulinus; species Bulinus truncatus. The sequence goes on from JAGDYQ010000007.1 coordinate 9,651,043, forward strand.
CGCGATAGGACCTCTCAGGGCCGGGCTTCAGTGCTCCTAATGGGCTTATATATTATTTATAGATTATAAGCTAAACAAGGGGCGAAATCATTATTTATTTTAGTAATAGTTATTAAACATGACTTACTTCCCTCTCTATACATGAAAATGCTCTAAAACGTCCTGTTTTTACAGGCTTAATTTTTGCTTTTTTTATAGTGCTCTTCTCTTATCCCCACCATGGCCAATAGTGCAACGGTCTTGGAGGTCCCACGGGAACTTTCACCATGACCTGAAATATCCATTGGTCCTCACCGGAGATCGAACCTGTCTTGAAACCCATCCATATTTCCCCAAAGACATCATTAGTATTTGTCTGTTCTTAATAAAAGTAAAAATTCCATCTTTTAAACAATTCTTACTTCCAAATATTCAATGTCTTTACAAAAAAAAAAAAAAATTCCGGGCGTTAAAGAAGAAAAAAAATCTACTAAAAATTTAAAATTGAGCTCACACTCACACAATGGGACGACGTGGCCGTGTGCTCACCTAGAGACGAACTAGTCGTTTGTGTCAACACTCGGTGAGTTATTCGTGGACAAAATCAATGTCCAACTGATCACATCTGCACAAGTGTCCACAAAGGAAACCCGGGGGGGGGGGGGAGGGAAAGGGGACACGTCCCACGGTCGGACGAGCAGTCGCGATGAGTATGTTGAGTACAGTCATGGGCTTCTGACTTGTTATTTATTGTCTTATTGAAATAATTTCAGTTTATATTTCAGACGGCGCCCATTCTGTCACTGACATAATTTCAGACGGCGACCACTCTGTCACTGACATAATTTCAGTTTATATTTCAGACGGCGACCATTCTGTCGCTGACATAATTTCAGTTTATATTTCAGACGGCGACCATTCTGTCACTGACATAACTTCAGTTTATATTTCAGACGGCGACCACTCTGTCACTGACATAATTTCAGTTTATATTTCAGAGGCTATTCACTACACTGTATATTTGGTGTGTGTGTTGTGTGTGTGCGTGTGTGTTTGTGTGTGTGTGTGTTTGTGTGTGTGTGTGTGTTTGTGTGTGTGTTAGAGAGAAGGCGCGTGTGAGTGAGATAAGAAGATGGTCAGGCGGTGGGCCCCCCTGGAGAACAATGCAGACATGTCTTCCTATTCTGGTGGTCTGTTTCTCTTGACGTGACCACGCCGAGGCATTCCAATAACGAATAATTAACGTTTTATTGTTTTTCATACTTGTGGCGAACGGTTTTATACATGTGATCGACAGTTTATATAGTGTGGTCATTAGTTTATATACGTGTGGTCAATAGTTTATATACGTGTGGTCAATAATTTATATACGAGTGTTCCATATTTTATATACGTGTGGTCAATAGTTTATATACGTGTGTTCAATAGTTTATATACGAGTGTTCCATATTTTATATACATGTGGTCGATAGTTTATATACGTGTGGTCAATAGTTTATATACGTGTGGTCAATAGTTTATATACGTGTGTTCAATAGTTTATATACGAGTGTTCCATATTTTATATACGCGTGGCCAATATTTTATATACGTGTGGTCAATATTTTATATACATATGGTCAATAGTTTATATACGTGTGGTCAATAGTTTATATACATATGGTCAATGGTTTTTATACGTGTGGTCAATAGTTTATATACATACGGTCAATAGTTTAAATAGTGCGATCAATGGTATCATGTGTTTTCAATGGTTTATATACATATGGTCAATAGTTTACGTGTGGTCGATAGTTCATATACGTGTGGTCAATAGTTTATATACGTGCGGTCAATAGATTATATACGAGTGGTCAATAGTTAATATACATGCGGTCAAGTTTATATACGAGTGGTCAATGGTATTATGTGTGTTCAATGAACGTTTAATCAGTGTTTTATATAAGTGGTTATATGCGTTTTAAACGTTTGGGCAATGGTTTATACACGTGTGATTAATGGTATATAGACATGTGATTAATGGTTTATAAACGTTTGGTTAATGGTATATAGACTTGTGATTAATGGTTTATACACTTGTGATTAATGGTATATAGACATGTGATTAATGGTTTATATACGTTTGGTTAATGGTATGTAGACATGTGATTAATGGTTTATACACTTGTGATTAATGGTATATAGACATGTGATCAATGGTTTATATACGTTTAGTTAATCTTAATTCTATTATTTACTAGTCAACACCTTGAAACGAAGAAAATGTGAAAGTCAAATGTGGGCTTAAATAATATAATCAGATACTTGTGTAATGTTTGTGTGTGTGTGTGTGTGAGTGTTTGTGTGTGTGTGTGAATGTGTCTGAGTGTGCCTATGTAAAGGTACCTAGAAACATTGAGAATAATTTCTCTTTTTCTTTTGTCCCCATCACTATATTAGGTAGTCTATGAAACAGTACCATTGATTCCAATATGAAAGCACCATTAGACGAGCTTTTTAGCCTGGAAGTCTTCAAAAATTATCCGGAATATTTGAATTAAACCTATCCCATTTACTGCCGCCATTAGCCAGATTAGATGTGGTCTAGGGAGGAAGGGGTGGTGTCAGGGGTTGAGGCGGTGGGGCTATTAAAGTCTCAAATAATGAAAATAAAAAAAAGACAGTTGTATTTCAAGCGTGGTACGTGGCCACGTTTACAACATCAAATATTTGGTCGTGTAATCATCCGCCAGATCTGAATAAGTAGTCCTAGTTAATTGCCCATTGGTTATTCAAATAAAGTGTTCAATAATCATGTTATAGCTGGACAAGTTGATGGTGTCTCGGTGCTCAGCCCACTTTTTAATATTCAGCCCGAATAGAAATCCATAAAATGTTTATTGTTTGAGTGTCTTGTCTGATATGAAATAGTCTTGTTGGTGATTGTGTCTGTGACATGAGCATACTGAATTTTTAGTTCGTTATTAATTGAATTAGACCATTTTAGAGTGTTTTTCTTTTGGATTCATAAATCCCACCCAAATACAAGTAACCAACCAAACCAACCAAGCCAACCAAATCTACCAAATCTATCGAATCTACCAAACCAACCAAATCTACCAAATCTGCCAAAACCAACCAAACCAACCAAATCTACCAAATCTACCAAACCAAACAAACTAACCAATCCAACCAAACCAACCAAATCTACTAAACCAACCAATCAAATCAAACCAAACCAAACACCGTTAGGTAAAGATATGGGTGCTAATATATGCCACCTAACTAATGTGCAGAAATGACCTATATTTCATACTTCACAAATTACGTTTTACCCGTCAACGCTAATAACTGTGGGTTATTTTATTAAACAATAATTAATTCTCTCAATGTTAAAATCAAAACGAAGCATTAAAAAATAATAAGCTTTTATAGAAATGCACTGAAGAATGAAAAATAACTACTTCATTATGCCATTTTGCAGCACAGAGGCAAGTTGGTGTCGCACGATACAGCACCCGCGCGCAAGTTCAATTCGGCTTCTTTCTTTGTTGGTGTGACACGATACAGCACCCGCGCGCACGTTCAATTTGGCTTCTTTCTTTGTTGGTGTGACACGATACAGCACCCGCGCGCACGTTCAATTCAGCTTCTGTCTTTGTTGGTGTGACACGATACAGCACCCGCGCGCACGTTCAATTCGGCTTCTTTCTTTGTTGGTGTGACACGATTAGGGCTGTACCGGATTGTAATTTTTAGATCCTGCAGGAATCGGATCCGGAATCGGATTTAATATTTGAATCCTGCCGGAATCGGAACTTGATTTCTGTTACAACCAAACAAAGAAATGGTTAACATATCTTAGAAAGTATAATAAACATGTTTATTAATAAATGAATTCCGAAAAAAAAATGCTGTGGCACCTCCCGATAGTTCATTTTTCTTTAGTTTTCCATAGTGACGTCACCAGACTTGTTATTTCATTCATACTTTCCTTTAAATCATTATCTGAATATTTCCCATAAAACGCAAATTAAAAGGCATTTCAAATCTAAATCAATATCACTTTAATGTTCAGTTAAAAATGTATCTTCAAATTATTTATCTAAATATGCGAGGAATTTTACCCAAATCGTGACTAAATCCACTACATTAAAAAAATTTGCAGAAAAATAAATTATTGACCTACTAGCTGTACCCTGCAAAACCTTTGCATAGAGTTATATCCCCTTGTGCTTGATCGGTAGGCTATGTTATTTTTTGGTTTCGGGCAGATCCGATTTTTTTCATGGTTGTATTTTAAACTGGAATACTGTTGTATTAATTCTTTACTTTCGATTTAACGCACACTGGAAATGAGTATTATTATATACTAGCTGTACCCTGCAAAACCTTTGCATAGAGTTATATCCCCTTAGGCTTGATCGGCAGGCTAGGTTATTTTTTGGTTTCGGGCAGATCCGATTTTTTTCATAATTGTATTTTAAACTGGAATACTGTTGTATTCATTCTTTACTTTCGATTTAACGCACACTGGAAATGAGTATTATTATATATGATGATTTTTAAACTGTAACCAAACAAAAATAGATAGTTGTCTGCTCTTTAAAGAAGTTAAAATTTTGTAGCTTAATATAGTTTAAAGAAAGCACGGAATCAAAAGTAGCGCTTGGTAAGGTGTCGTATTACATGTACTACTATTAGACTAAATACGATTCAAATCTTCCTTTTTAATATATTTTTACTTACATACAGAACTAAAAGCGATCGACGTTATTGTAGTTTTAAAAAAAGCAAAGGAAGTTATTGTTTTAATTTAATTGTATAGCGCTAAATATTTCAAAATTATGTTGCGCTAAAAAAAATTTCTTACAAGTTTCAAACAACAAAGATATCCGGCTTAAATCCGGCAGATTTTAACCGGAACCGGAATCGGAACCGGATTTGTTAAAACTGCCGGAATCCGGCATAACAGGAACCGGAATCGGATTCCGGTACAGCCCTAGACACGATACATCACATGCGCGCACGTTCTATTCGGGTCCGTACTTTTTTAATCTCCTACTTACACTTTCTTATCGATATATATATATATAGATGCTGGAACTTGGTGCTTTTCATTAGGAAAAGAATCCACATATACTCTCGTTCAAGAAGTGTCTCTTTTCAGTTCTATAATTAGCCTACTCTCAATAAATTGGAAAGAAAATAGTTCACCTAAATGAATAGAGATAATGTCAATTCAAACTAAATAAACTAAATAGCAATAATTAAAAAAAAAAAAACAATAATTAGCAAACTTGTATTGTCATGTTCATAACTGAGTGAGTGGCATGTCCAGTTAGATTGTCCTCTGTTTGACATGTATATCTGTACATGCATTCATTGATATGTACATAAATACAAATTAAATTACAGCGTCGTATTAAAAAACAAATAATGGAAGAAAATATAGTCATTGTTATGAATTTACAGTAAGACCCCGCTTAACGTGGGGTATACGTTCCATCAAAATTAAGCGTAATATGAAACAGCGTTAAACGAGGTTCACTCAACATGTAAATAATGGGGTCAGGGGAAGATGGGTAGAAAATTGGTCAGGTATTTTACCATGAAATTTATTAATTATGTTTTCTATAACAATCAAAAAAATGTATTTCTTAAAAAATATAGAAACATAATAAACGAATATACATATAAAAATAAATAAAATTCTCAGTCAGCATGTTTACATTTCAGATCATTCAGTCTCTTCTGTGTTTCCAATTTTCTGCCTTTTTATCAAGAAGGTATCTCATGTAATTTGTGTTTTCCTTTTGCTGTTGGCAAGTGGATAAGGCACCCATAACACCCCGTTTTGCCTTTGAACTCTTTCAAAATTGGGGTCATTTTCCATTGGTCTATAATATCCGTTGTAGTGGTCAAACTGGATTTTAAAAACGCTGTTGAAAGTTATTTTTGATGTTCTTCAGAATCACTACTTTCAATATTTTTCTGTTCTTCTTGGTCCGCTAATTCCTTGTGCTCATCATTAGAAAGACATGCTGCTGTTTCATGCACTATCTCTTCGACATCTTCCTCATCATAATATTTGTAACTATATCAATCGTTATATTTTATACATATTTATACAGTACCAACAGTAACGTCAACAAATGCTTGAGACGATAAAACTACATCCGTATAACAACGCAGGAAAGAAGAAACACAGATCGACTGGTTCGGATATCATTAAGCCTAACGCAGCGCGTGCAATTTCGGGGAATCCCACAATCCAAATAAAAGAGCGTTAAACCGAAACAGCGCTATACTAATCAGCGTTAATCGGGGTCTTACGATACTTGTAATTATTTTTCATTACGGGTTCACATTCTGCCAGCGGTGGATGGATTTAAATATATAAGCATCAATATTTCGGAGAACATTTTAACATTATCTTAAATATTTATCATTCCCAACAAAAGATTGAAATTTTTATGGTTAATAAACGATTATTTTCTACTTGACAATAAGTTAGCTCTGACATCACCGGTTTTGTTTTTTAGTTATATGATGCTTTTTTTTTGAATTTGCACGTACGCATATATAACTTCAGAAAATCTTAGTTATAATTAGATTTGTTATAAAGTTTAACGAAAAAAAAACAATGAACAATTTAGACCTATACATTCAAAAGAAGTTAAAATTATTTATAAAGTTTCAGGTATGGTTATTACATTCAAAGGTTAACCTGACCTTGCCTTCCGTTGAATTCTAAAAGGTTATGGTAATTGATGAGCCTGATCAGTCCGAATGAAATATTTAACTTTCCTCTAATTATTTCGTCTTTTTCGACTCAAGAGTTGGCACCAATCACCGTCTTTGTTGTTGTTTCCCATCAGTCACCGACAAACTACTTCCTTTTGTGAAAAAAAATAAAACAAAAAGTAAACCAGTTTGTTACTTCCAATTTCCCTACACTTTGAGCTGACACTTAATTTACTTGTGTTAACTAAATAGTATTATTAAAAGACTGACACTTAATTCACTTGTGTTAAGTAAATAATTTTATTAAAAGACTGATCAAGGCAAAATCAGTTTCAATTAAAATCTTATTAAGTTACTTGAAGAAATAAACCAAAATTTCATGTTTACTTTACGTTACATTGATTGTTCACAACGCCCACTGGTCACTACCTCCCCCCCTCCCCCTAGCTTTCCTATTTTATGATATGTGGTTCCCTCAAGTTGATGTAGTACTGATCATTCGTTTAGTACCAACACATAATTTTATAGAAACCATTAGCTCTGTCATAATCTGCTCTACGTCTACCGGTTTGACTCTAACCACAACAGTAGCACCCATATATCAAGCAGTAGATAGATAAAAATAGAACTTGATTTTCAAACAAACGCCACCAGTAAAAGATATAACGACTGACATACCTAAGGAATCTATTGAATAATTTCATATTATATACGCTTACATAGGGAAACCCTTGAATGATTTCATATCTGATACGCTTACACAACATAGGGAAACCATTGAATGATTTCATGTTTTATACGCTTACACAACATAGAGAAACCATTGAATGATTTCATATTTTATACGCTTACACAACATAGGGAAATCATTAAATGATTTCATATTTTATACGCTTACACAACATTGGGAAACCATTGAATGATTTCATATTTTATACGCTTACACAACATATGGAAACCATTGAATGGTATCATATTTTATACGCTTAACCAACATAGTGAAACTATTGAATGAGCTGTACACACATGACTTGATTGGTCTTTGAGCTGTTTGAGTATGAAGATTAATTAACTTCATTTTGAGTAGCCAAAGATCGATTCAGAATATATACATATATATATTATATATATATATATATATATATATATATATATATATATATTAACCACATTTTAGGCTATCCGGATTGCTAGCTATGTTAATATATACGAGACCAGTTTCTAACCTAATAATCACCTGAAATAAATGGGATTAGTGAACAGCAAATGAATACCGAAAAACCTTTCTCATTAACATTAAGCTGCAACAAAGATAACACTTTAGCTGAAAGTAACGCGATGTTGAATTTTATAGAGGAAACACTTTCATGCAATTTTTATTAAACCTTTTAAAATATTAGTAGTCTTTCATACTGGTGTTAGTTGACTTTTTATTAGTAGTCTTTCATACTGGTGTTAGTTGACTTTTTTAAAGTGAATGGTGAAATACTTAACAGCTGTATGTTCAGTACGATTGGTTTTGATGTATAGCTTATGTCCTCAGCAGGTGTTGTAGGGTCAATTAATGAGCAGTGTAATGGCCTGGTCAGCAATTAAACAACCACTTGTAGTGTACCGTGAGAAAAGAGAGATGGTTTCAATGTCAGTCTTGATCAAACTAGTATAGGTTATAGTCACTTACTTACTTCAAAGTCTTTAGTACACTGAGGTCAGACAAGAAAGTGTTTATTAGACTTGGCATGATTCCAGAAATACTGCCACTAGCTAGTACCATACAGACGGCGTATATTTTTATGGAGTTTATTACTGATTCATCCTGGTCATCGATTGGGGATTGCATCTAGTTTAAACTAACAAAGTGCTGAAATAAGGAATTAAAAAAAAAAAACCTTGTACTAATCTGCAACTCTTATTAACTATATCTAGTGTTACGTATGTTGAGATTGGCCATTTCTTTTTGTCATGTACATCCCATTTAATACTCACACTCACACACACAAACACACACTCACACACACACAAACACACAAACTCATATATATATATATATATATAATATATATATATATAGATGCATCCACCGTCATACGAAGTACAATGCACCATGCGTTAATGTATTCCTTCTCGCATTACAGTACAATGTATATATTCATCACTACACACAACACTGCACTACTTTATTCTGAGTGTATTCCTCCGCTCGAGTTGTATGCTACAGGTTTCATCGCCGGCACTCTGCCTAACCGTTTGGTTCACATTTAATTCACTTCTTATGGCAGACAGCTCTGGGGTGGGTGGGGGGGGGGGTAAAGCATAACTCATCACAATAAATAAAAAGCGATTAGACTCCCAGTAATTACTCTCCAGACTTCCATCTGGACACTCGTCTGTGACCAGTAGCGGTCATCTATCTTGGTAACAGTCTTCTGCCGGCTTAAGTGCGCTCGGCAGGACTGGCGGTTTTACTGGCGTCCATCGCTGTACAAGGCTGTAGATAAAGATGGCCCAAGTGCGTGTTGACCAACGCTATTAGCCCCTCACTGTATTGCTAAGGGAACTAAAAACCTACCAAAATTACGTCATTATATCTTGCGTAGTTTCATGACTTTTTTTTCGGAACGGTTCTTAAATTATGGGTTAATGCAAATATTTGACAGAGCTATTTTTTTAAATATTAGACTAATATGACGAAATGCAGACCTACTTAAACGGTGAGTTATTAAAAAAAAACATTAGATATCCAGCGGCTGTATGATAAGCTTTATTTATAAAAGTCCATCCTTATCATATTGATACTTGAGTATCCATCTTCTCCCAGAGGCGTCATTAGCGTGGGTGGGGCTAAGTACATAGCCACCCCACCCCATTGATCCAGTTCCATTATAGACTCTATACACATATAGACCCCCTTATACAAGCTTGTCATAACTTGTCTATCCTCCAAGCCTGTCCCGTCCCATCGGCGCTCACGGTTGATAAATGTGAAAACAAAACAAGGTATTACCTGCTATTTATTTCAGAAGTTTTATCACCTATGACAAAGTTGCTTGGATTGTGTCAGAGCGGGATTAACTGCATCCTAGGCCACTGCCACTGACATTGGTCTACTGCCACTGACATTGGTCTACTGCCACTGGCATAGGTCTACTGCCACTGGCATAGGTCTACTGCCATTGACATTGGTCTACTGCCACTGTCATTGGTCTACTGCCACTGACATTGGTCTACTGCCACTGGCATAGGTCTACTGCCACTGACATTGGTCTACTGCCACTGTTAACGATAGATTTTTCGAATAATTGGACGATTTCAATAAACTAGGAAAAGATAGTGGCCTTCCAAAGCAGCTTATACACCAGAAGTGTTCTGCTTGAGACACTGCTCACATTATGCAATACACTGCTCACATTATGCAATACACTGCTCACACTATGCAATAAACTGCTCACACTATGCAATAAACTGCTCACACTATGCAATACACTGCTCACACTATGCAATAAACTGCTCACACTATGCAATACGCTGCTCACACTATGCAATAAACTGCTCACACTATGCAATAAACTGCTCACACTATGCAATAAACTGCTCACACTATGCAATAAACTGCTCACAGTATGCAATAAACTGCTCACACTATGCAATAAACTGCTCACAGTATGCAATAAACTGCTCACACTATGCAATACGCTGCTCACACTATGCAATAAACTGCTCACACTATGCAATAAATTGCTCACAGTATGCAATAAACTGCTCACACTATGCAATAAACTGCTCACAGTATGCAATAAACTGCGCACACTATGCAATAAACTGCTCACACTATGCAATAAACTGCTCACACTATGCAATACACTGCTCACACTATGCAAAAAACTGCTCACACTATGCAATACGCTGCTCACACTATGCAATAAACTGCTCACACTATGCAATACGCTGCTCACACTATGCAATAAACTGCTCACACTATGCAATAAACTGATCACACTATGCAATAAACTGCTCACACTATGCAATAAACTGCTCACAGTATGCAATAAACTGCTCACACTATGCAATAAACTGCTCACAGTATGCAATAAACTGCTCACACTATGCAATAAACTGCTCACACTATGCAATAAACTGCTCACACTATGCAATACACTGCTCAGACTATTCAATAAACTGCTCACAGTATGCAATAAACTGCGCACACTATGCAATAAACTGCTCACACTATGCAATAAACTGCTCACACTATGCAATACACTGCTCAGACTATTCAATAAACTGCTCACACTATGCAATACGCTGCTCACACTATGCAATAAACTGCTCACACTATGCAATAAACTGCTCACACTATGCAATAAACTGCTCACACTATGCAATACACTGCTCACACTATGCAATACACTGCTCACACTATGCAATACACTGCTCACACTGTGCAATACACTGCTCACACTGTGCAATAAACTGCTCACAGTATGCAATAAACTGCACTAAATAAAGAGCCTTAATGTCCTTGGGACCCCCAGAGCTATAAATAGATTGCAACACCCATTCATTTCTCCCCCCTCCATACACACACATACACACACACAAACACTAGCTAACCACGTCTGACAGTAATCAAAACTCATTAGAATTATAATAGAAACGAGCCACCAGAGTATTAGTCTTAAGGTGACAACTGTCAACGCAAAGGTCAAACTATCACGAGTGTCACAATCAAACATGTGAGGCTTGCGGACTGTCAAAATAATGTTCAGATCTAGTACACTGATAACCAAACATTCTAAAAAAAAATATGAACCAAAAATAATGCATGCCTGTCACTGCATCGATCACAAAATAAATAAATCATTATGATAATCCCACTAATGACAAAGATCACAATCTATATAAACAATCACAATCATTCAAACCTCCCTTCACCCCATCTTAGCAAAGACAGACCTGTCTCTACATAACGTGAGCTGAGCAGAATAGCTGATGTGTGTGTGCGTGTGTGTGTGGGAAGGCGGGACTAGTCAGAGGTTCTCGCCATTTTTGCGACTGTACCCCCAAGGGTACGAAAGCATGTCCTCGGTCATCCCTCACACGAATAAATCTGTTAATTTTCATAATGAAATATGATGACATTTTTAATGAGAAACTTGTGCACGGATGAATCATGATACAAACTGGCGGCATTCTTCAAACTCTTCGGTTGTTTTAAAACGAAAATAAAATGTCGCTGATAACTTTTCCCGTACCTCTTGTGGTACGCATAATATCGGTAGAGAGAAGCAAAACTAAGTCTAGTCGAGATTCAAATCATCAAATGTTTAACTAAGTCCAATCTTGATTCAAGTGTTTAAGTGCAGTCTAGATTCAAGTGTTTAACTAAGTCCAATCTTGATTCAAGTGTTTAAGTGCAGTCTAGATTTACGTGTTTAACTAAGTCTAGTCTAGATTCAAGTGTTTAACTACGTGCAGTCTAGATTCAAGTGGTTAAGTGCAGTCTAGATTTACGTGTTTAACTAAGTCTAGTCTAGATTCAAGTTTTTAACTAAGTGCAGTCTAGATTCAAGCGTTTAGCTAAGGGCAGTCCACATATTACATGTTATACAGGTAGCGCATCGCTATATAAAAAGTCCTCGGTTTTGTGTTAAAAACTCTCGCGCCATTGTTGTTATTCGCTTTTGTTTCTTCTAATGACGCTTTCCATTCATAAAAACACACAGACCTATTTACACCTTTTTTTAGGCTTTTTCAAGACATGAAATATGAATAAAAAAGCTTTCAATTTGCTTTATGAATATAAAAAAGCGATAATATATTATTTAATTCATGAGTTCATGTGTTTTTAGGAGCTTTATATATATATATATATATATATATATATATATATATATATATATATATATATATATATATATTTATATAATAAACATTTCTTTTCAATGAACTGATTAATGGCGGCGATGAAAACATGGTTTCAAATCGAGGCTTGCGCAATCTGTATAATAGCTAAATTGTGGTGCGTTATAGATTAAAGTGCTTAATAAAGTAATTGTAGCCTAGATTAGAATGTTTAGATGCACACTCCCACGCGCATGTCCCTAAAAAAAAAGAATTCATCGACCCCCTCCCCCCCCCCCAGTTTCTGAGTCAAATATCACGGTAGCCTTATAGTTAGACGTGACAGAAAATCGAAATGTCATTACTAGAACCCCCCCCCCCAGCCACACCCCCAACCTCAGTTTCTCACCAGTCCCCCCACCCCTCCATCAACTACGAAGGCGGTATCATTGTCACTTCAAATGAATCCCCCCCCTCCCCGGAGAAAAAAAAACCACCGAAATTCTTCATCTCTCACGCTGTCATGAACTTTAATCGGAAGTTTAGCCCAATTATAATTATCGTCCCTTCCTCTCTCTCTCTCCCCCCCCCCTTTTTTTTTAATCGTTTATGTCACGACACAGGTCGCGTTGGTGGACTTTCTATAGGGTGGTTGGATCTGTGGTGGACATTGTATATGGTGGCTGGATCTGTGGTCGACTTTCTATAGGGTGGTTGGATCTGTGGTGGACTTCCTATAGTGTGGTTAGATCTGTGGTGGACTTTCTATAGGGTGGTTAGATCTGTGGTGGACATTGTATAGTGTGGCTGGATCTGTGGTCGACTTTCTATAGGGTGGTTGGATCTGTGGTCGACTTCCTATAGTGTGGTTAGATCTGTGGTCGACTTTCTATAGGGTGGTTGGATCTGTGGTGGACATTGTATAGGGTGGTTGGATCTGTGGTCGACATTCTATAGTGTGGTTAGATATGTGGTCGACTTTCTATAGGGTGGTTAGATCTGTGGTGGACATTGTATAGGGTGGTTGGATCTGTGGTGGACATTGTATAGTGTGGCTGGATCTGTGGTCGACTTTCTATAGGGTGGTTGGATTTGTGGTCGACTTCCTATAGTGTGGTTAGATCTGTGGTCGACTTTCTATAGGGTGGTTGGATCTGTGGTGGACATTGTATAGGGTGGCTGGATCTGTGGTGGACATTGTATAGTGTGGCTGGATCTGTGGTCGACTTTCTATAGGGTGGTTGGATCTGTGGTGGACATTGTATAGTGTGGTTAGATCTGTGGTGGACATTGTATAGTGTGGCTGGATCTGTGGTCGACATTCTATAGTGTGGTTAGATATGTGGTCGACTTTCTATAGGGTGGTTAGATCTGTGGTGGACATTGTATAGTGTGGTTAGATCTGTGGTCGACTTTCTATAGGGTGGTTAGATCTGTAGTGGACATTGTATAGTGTGGCTGGATCTGTGGTCGACTTCCTATAGTGTGGTTAGATCTGTGGTGGACTTTCTATAGGGTGGTTAGATCTGTGGTGGACATTGTATAGTGTAGCTGGATCTGTGGTCGACATTCTATAGTGTGGTTAGATATGTGGTCGACTTTCTATAGGGTGGTTAGATCTGTGGTGGACATTGTATAGTGTGGCTGGATCTGTGGTCGACTTTCTATAGGGTGGTTGGATCTGTGGTGGACATTGTATAGTGTGGCTGGATCTGTGGTGGACTTTCTATAGGGTGGTTGGATCTGTGGTGGACATTGTATAGTGTGGTTAGATCTGTGGTCGACTTTCTATAGGGTGGTTGGATCTGTGGTGGACTTTCTATAGGGTGGTTGGGTCTGTGGTGGACATCTTTTTGTGTGGCTGGAGTTTAAGGTGGATTTATTTATGGTTGTGTAGTTGGATAATTGTTGGACGTCTCACTGGGTGGCTGGATCTTTGGTTGAATACCTAATGGATTAGCTTATCGTTTCTGACTGAAGAAAAATGGACCCTCACTTTGAATGCACTTTCAATGGTGTCGTTGAATCTGTGAAGGGCATCCTATAATGTTTGCTTGGGTCAATGGTGGCGGTGACTGAAATAAACCCACTACCCCCTCCACCCTGCCAAAAGCCGCACTAAACCGACTACCCATCCACCCTGCCGAAAGCCGCACTAAACCCACTACCCATCCACCCTGCCGAAAGCCACACTAAACCCACTACCACTTCACCCTGCCGAAAGCCGCACTAAACCCATCGAAGAAATTTATGTTATTACCGTTGTGATATGCAGCTGTATCAATATTTATAGTTTTAAATTCCCAAAAGAACCTCTCTGCTTGTACAATTGACGGTTTAACTTTTTAAAGTTTCTAATAATATATTGTAAGTGAATAGTTGCAGGGTTCCCCCCCCCCCCGTTTAATCAGCTAAACAGACGGACATGAGCGTTCAAAGAAACTCGCAGCACTCTGTAATTTGGTATGACTTGTTTTGTGCATTGAAAATAAACATTAAACTGGAAGGCGTCTTCTTCATAATTTAATTATCGTATAAATTTATTCATGCCTGCCAATTTAATTCAATTATACTCTTTCATTTAAAAAAATATCAAAACCTAAAAAAATAAAAACCAATGAATCAAAAATATAAAAACATAAAATAACTGAATCGTCTTTTTATTCATTTCTCCTTTCTAAATTTTATTTAAACCTTCCAACTAACTTTACATATTCATGTATTTTGTCGTTCCAATATCAAATTAATATAAGAACGATAATAGAAAACAGCAAGAACAATTACAGTTTTCTGAAATGAATTCTAAAGACAATTGCAAGATGCTATCATGTTGTCATGACAGCAAACAAATGCCACCATGCTGTCATGACAACAAACGAATGCCACCATGTTGTCATGGCAACAAACGAATGCCACCATGAGGCTTTAATTTTCAGTATGAAGTTTCATTACAATTGAAATAAAACGATTAATACAACGAAGTGGCTACGGGACCAGCCAGCTGGTCCCCGTATTTTTTTTTCCGGGGACCAGCCATATATGCGCATTTTTTTGTTTTCGGGGCTAGGGTTAGGGTTAGGAATAGGGTTATGGATAAGGTTAGGGTGTGGAGTCCAGCCATCGCGCATGCGCACATCACAGACTTAAAAAATAAAGTCCGTCTAGAGCGATAGAGCGCATGCGCATATATGGCTGGTCCCCGGAAAAAAAAATACGGGGACCAGCTGGT
Organism: Bulinus truncatus; assembly: GCA_021962125.1. NCBI lineage: Eukaryota > Metazoa > Mollusca > Gastropoda > Planorbidae > Bulinus > Bulinus truncatus. The sequence continues at coordinate 9,666,818 of JAGDYQ010000007.1, forward strand.
TGGTCCCGTAGCCACTGCGTTAATACAATTTCATGATTACAACATTGGCCATTTTGTTTTATTTTTACAAGTAAACATTTCTCTCAGTGTGGAAATGAAAATAATAAATGAGAGTGGATATTTCAAATTATAATAGAATCATTAATTATGATGAAAACTTTTTTTTTTTACTAAAATGATTTTCAAACTTAACTCACACAACTGAATCATTTTTGTCTTAGAAAAAAAAACATGAGCCTGCATAAATATTTTTTTAAAAATTTTACTTAAGATTTAGAGCCTAACCACAACAACACGAAGGTGCGTCAAACGCACGTTTGTCGTCCTAGACACGACAGGTCGTTTTTTGGTCAAAACACACTGCCACGACGTGCGTTTTCTAAATTATGCTCACTGACCTACACAGTTCAGCTAAAAATTATCTTAAATTGACTGCACTCATCTAAACAACTTTAAGTAATCAAGTTATTTATTCATTTAACCAGGAACAGCATTATTCTAGTTCAGGGCTTCTTAAACTTTTGTAATTCACGACCCCATTTATGATTGCGAGTTTCTTGACGACCCCATAAAAATACAAAATAAAAATAAATTAATATTTTACAAGTTAAAAAACATTTTCAGTTAAATTGTATTTTTATCACTCGCGACACCAGAATTTTGCTACGCGACCCCAAATGGGGTCGCGACCCAAAGTTTAAGAAGCCCTGTTCTAGTTCTATACTTATATATAGATATACAGTTCTAAACTTAGGAACTGGGAGGACCTGGAGGGCGCTTGACCTCTTTGGGGGCCCCTGTATTTTGACTTTCTACATCATGATATGAGATAATGTACTTAATATTTAATGTAAAAAAATGTTTGGGGGCCAGGTGGGGCATTCGAGTTTGGAACCCCCACTCTCTCCCTCCTGGTTATGCTCCTGTGTGTGTATATATATATATATATATATATTCATTTATATATATAGCCAATCTTGATTATAGAAAGAAAGCTACCATTATAGTATGATTAAGGTATCAAATTAGAGAAATGATGTACTTTTAACAACCAAATAAAATTCGGTGACAGTAACTTCGTATCTATTTAAATTATACAAATACTACTCAACTAAGTACCAAATTCAGCTCTATAAGACTACTAAAAGCTAAATTAAGCCTCGCTATAGGCTACTAATTTATAAAAAAGCCTGTAATCCAAAGCACTCATTGTAATCCAAACAGATTTCCAAATAAGAAATAACGGAATCTCAGATGAAAGACTTTAAATATCCATACAAGTAAAGATATTCTAATGCTTATCAACTAATACTATTAGGCATATTTATTTTTAAAATTATCATATCATTTTTGAGTCATGCAAAAACACAGCTCTTTTATTGAGCTAAGTAGTGTGTAATATCTTTTAATATTGTCATGGTTGGTTTTTGGTATATTAGTAGTATGTAAAGTTTATGTATATATATTTATGGTACTTCTGTTCTGGTAGCTGCAAATATATTTCAGTCTCTTCAGAGCGTATGTTTTAACCAACTTGACTTGAGCGTGTATATAAATATATTTAAAGACGAACTACATGTAAAAAGCACTGAGCAAACTTCTACGAATACATTTACATATATTTATTTTCATAAGAAGGAACTTCTTACTTTCCATTGTACAATAAAATTGATGTGATAAAATATATTCTTACACTAACAAGGTCTCAGTCCGTCCTCTCCATTATCGTCTGCTCTAATCATTATTTTATATTTCTTCACTTCCGCTAAACTAAGTGGCCAGATAATTCAAACCATCTCTGTGCCAAATAACATTATTCTAGACTAATAAGTCTTCTTGACAATAATCAATGTCATAATCAATAATCCTTTGATTTATGTTAGCTCACATAAAGTATTATACACACCCCAGTGGTCTGCTCTTGGTCCGGCCCTTCAATCAAATTCTAAGAACCTATTGTGGTTCTTCAGTAGTTATAAATTTACATCCCTGATCTGCGATTTTGTTTGTATTGTAATAGGTGGTGGGGGTACCAACAGCTCCAGCTACGGACTGACTTTAATGTAGTGACATTGTGTAGATTGGTAATGTTTCATTCTGGCTTAGAGAAATTAAGCTGTGGAGAGTGGATCATTCTTTGAAGTTCTAAAAGACTTGAATAGGTTTGTGTGTAATCTTTCTCCAACATGGAGAGATGCAAACTAAAAATTTCTCATGAATTACAATGATTGAGTGAATAACAGAGTGAACATAGCCAGTAACCTGCTTTCAGTCACAATTCTGTTAATTTTGACAAGTTGTTGTAATGTAGAGAATCTCGCTTTTGAAAATAATACATTTGTTATAAACAGATTTACCAAGTATCTATTTAAAAAGAAAAGAAGAACTTAAGAAAACTTTAAATTAAAGATTGGCTAAGAACTATCTGACGTTGTTCTGGATTATTTAATTAAAGTTCTAGTATTCTTTTTTTTTTTTGGGGGGGAGTTTTTGCGTCGACACCGAACCGACTCCGGACAAAATACAAATGCCGACACCGGGACACCGGGCAAAGTACAAATGCCGACACCGACACCGGCAAAACCACCGACACCACCGACACCGACACCGCTCCCAGCCCTGATTGTAAATTGTTAATTCATAAACATAATTTAGTTCAGCAGTTCATATTTGTTAATTAACATTTACGAATATCACTACTGAGATATGATTTCATTCAAAATTGTTATAATGTTTTTAAGTTTGTATCCTTTAAATTTTGAAGGCCTTTGGGGCACCGGTGTTACACTACAAAAAGACATTTTAGTGCGTAACTACTAGACCATTTGGCAACCATTTGGAGCTGGCTAGAATAAACATAAAAAAGTTTTTTTCATCCACCCTAGGATAATGCAGTTATTTCATGGAATACCTAGTTATTCCATGAAATAACTGATCGTGCCCGTTAAAGTGTGTAATATGTTATTAATTTGACACTTTTACTAGTTATTCTATGAAATAAGTAATTATTCTATAAATTAAATTAATGAGAGATAGTTAAAGCGTAAAATAAACAATTATGTAAATGAAATAACTAGGTATTCTATAAATTAACTAATGAGAGACAGTTAAAATGAAAAAGAAGCAATTATCAAATTTATGCGGCGTATAAATAGTATTTATGAAACATAATCTTCCGAACATGATATATGGACAGGCTCCATACATTTGAAGCAAACTATATCTTCACTGCTTTCTTTTAAACAGACAACTCATACTTTCGTATTGGGATTATTTAATAGTTTGTTCAACTACTTTTTCATTATCAGGATGAGTAGTTAAAACATTCATTGTTTAATGTATTTTATAACCGATCTTCGTCGACCAACGAATTAAGTGCTTCCTTCGATGGCAGTTGTTGATAGTCCAACTCTAGCTACGCAACCAAACATAGCCTCGTAAGGGGACCTTTAATACCAGAATGGAACGCTCTGTTCTTCATAAACTGGATAAACTTGATAAATTATAACCCGTGACGGATTTCATACTTGTATAATGTATAATCATAAATGTATTACGTGCGAAATATATGATATAGATTATTTTACACTTTAACGGGTAGCAGACTGTGCTCATTATGTGAAATAACTAGTTCACCAATGAAATACAAGAGAGTTTTACACTTTAACGGACACGATCAGTTATTTCATGGAGTAATTAGGTATTATATAAAATAACGGATTTCATACTTTAACGGTAACAGAGGGAGGAGAGAGAGAATAGAGAAAAGAGAGGTGGAAATAATACAGAATGTGGTAATAGTGTATAGGGATGTTAGTTATGAGAGAAGGTAGATTATGTAGGTCGAAAAAAGAAAAGAATATATATATATTTACACTAGATAAAAGGCCCAGAACCCGGACCGGCGAGTGACTCCTATAACTGGGTTTTATCCCTTTGACCATCTTTACAATCTTACATAATTTGCGCATTACTTGGAATTCCCAAGACTATTTTTAGCCAAGCAAGAGTTCACTCCCCTTGAGTCAGTCTTTATTTTTGGCCGCGGAAGTTATACACACGTACGCCAGGCTAGCCGATTATGTATTAGTAAACAGTAGGAAGCGACCGATAATCGGATCGATATTGGTATCGGACCGATATTGGCACTATATCGGTTAATATCGGATCGAGCGATTTTTGGGGAGCGACCGATAGTCGAACCGATATTGGCACTATGGGTTAACTATCGACCGGGCGTTTTTTGGCTGCCGATAATTTTTTTTTTCACAACAGAGTTGCAGAAAAAAAATCCGTAAATAACCCAATTTATAACCAGATCAGACAAGAATTAAAAAAGGAAAAAAATCCCGTACACAGTAATTGTCACGTCCACAAAATTACATCAGCGATATGACCTTGAAACAAGGGATTGGGATTTTTAAATTCTAATGTATGACCTTGAATGATACAATTAGTGAACATCTGTGTGTATTTTTTTTTTTTGGGATGGGAAGTTGGGGAGGGGGGGAGGGGGGAACAAGACTTCACGTGTGGGCGAAGTGTTCCGAAATATGACAGGGAAGGGGTGAGCATGGGTCATTAGCTGTAGCACGAGAAAAACACGTGTTTGGCATTGTTGTTGATTAAAAAATATCGGTATCGGTAAAAATGCGTTGGGAAAATATCGGCATCGGACTATCGGTAAAAGGCATATCGGTCGCTCCCTAGTAAACAGGCTCGGTACCCGGACCGGCTATTAGGCACGCTGTTGGAGTTGGAAAATGGTGATGCGCTCACAACACCATATCATTGACTAATCTTTATTCATTCATAATATTTTAAAGGACTCTTTCATCAGTTCATTTTTTTTTATAATTCATCAATTCTCTTTCACTTAGCCCCACACCCATCCTTCCCTCCCTCCCCCGCCCGCCAACCCCTTCCACTCAAGACATGCTCGAATCGCAGTATCTCAATGTACAAATTTACAAAAAGGGGCATTCAATATAACCGCATGTTCTTAGAACATGTATTATTTTAATTTTCTACTATTTCATTTTTAATCAAACTTTACATAATTTGTGCACACTTTTCCATATCATTTAAAAAATCTTTAGTCCATTAATAAAAAGAATTCCCCAACATTTCACTCATTTAGTAAGTCGTCTTTTTTCAATTTCTATAATTTTGGAATTCCCCCAGACTATTTTTGTACTGACGGTCGACGCGCGCTGTTTTTTTTTTACTCCGCGAACGTGTGACGTAGAACCTTCTTCTCGTTTTAAGCGATTTCATCTCGTGCGGTGCCGTATATTTGTAACGTGCCAACTTGTGGTTTTTATTGCCATGAACATCAAATACACTGCACAGTGTGAGGGTCTGTCAAACGGTCTACCGTCTATGTTAGACGATTATGTATATACTAGATCAGCTCCGGTATCCGGACCGGCGAGTAGGCACACAGTTGTAGTTGAAAATAGTGAAAAATATATTTGAGTGCGTTAACAATCAGTCTATATACTCTTAGTAGCCCCAAGGACATGAAGAGATTATTGTAACCAAAATACATTTTAGAAAAGAAATAACAAAGAGATTACCCATGGATATCTAGATATAACACCAGGATGCACAACCAAACAAAATTTCATTTTAGCTGTGCATCACTTAGGCTGACGCAAGGGTTCCAACAAAGTTACACTATTATATACACCATATACATGCTTCTGTTGTTTTCGTTCGACCATTGTTTATTCAGGTTGTTATTTTGCGTTATCGATTTGTGTTTTTACTGTTGTTTTTCTAAAATTTCTCTTTTTTCTCGGTAAAGTTTACGTATAATACCGTTTTGGTTTATAAATCTAATTTTAAATATAATAAATAACTAAGAAAATGGTCAAAAAGTGTTCTGCATACGGATGCAAAAGTGGTTATGACAGTGTTGAAAAAGCGGAAAGTAAAGGAGTTTTTTTCATCCGTACCCATTAAACAATGTGGAATTATGTGAAAAATGGATTAGAGCTAATCCTCGCCAAAATTTTTTTCAGCCTGGGAAATATTCAAAAATGTGTTCGCTCCATTTCTTGCCAAGTGATTTTGTTAGTGATGTAAAAGATACAAAAATGTCTCGATCAAAGAAAAAATGAATACAATAAACCTGTTAGACCAAAAATGAAATGGAAAGATGATGCAGTGCCAAGTATTTTTCAGAATGCACCATCATACTTATCAACTCGAAGCACCGTAGAACAAAAAATGAAGTCTTCGTCATCAGCTCGACAAGAAGTTGTTGAAAATCAAATGATGGAGTTGGAAAACTTGTTTAATGAAAATGATGTCATAAACAAGTTATCTTTAGTTGATCTAAAAGAAAAATGAACATTTATATATCTATTTGTTGGAATTTCATGAATAACATTTTGTTTATTAAATCATCAATTTCAATTTCAAAATCATTCAACATATCACTACATCACAACGGAATAATTATCGAAATCATTTTCAAACGATATTTGTTCTGCCAATTTGGAAATAATGAGTCAGTTGTTGAATTTGCTTGCTCGTTTAAAATGTTTTGATGAAACTCCATTTCATGAAACCTTTGACGAGATCAAGCAAGAAGCAAAATCAAATTTGAAAAAAAATGATCTTTTTATGAAGATTCAAATCCGGTTTTTCAACAAACACAATTTCTAGTCGATCAGTTCAAATTGGTGGGGGTGAACAAACATGTGAGAACATACACACCACAAACCATTGTTTGGTCATATATGGTATATGCATCAGGCACTGCATCTTACTCTAAAATATTGGAAAGTGAAGTTTTGCACAATCATATAGTCGATGAAATATATGTGGTCAAGCGTGTTGAATGAATACTTTTCCGACAAGTTTCATGGACTGACAGCTGAAGGAGAAAAGGCTTCTACTCTTCTGTGTTTTATGGTTAAATCTTTGCCATAAATATAGAGATATGGTAGCTCTCTACCCTATCCATAATTTGACTGCTGGCCAAATGCATCAATGTTACACAGAAGTGATGGAAATGGTGCACCGAGCAGGGGTTACTATAATTGGCATTTCGGTTGACAATGCAGCTGTAAACAAGAACTTTTGTGGAGGCAGAATGCGAAAGTACTGAATCCTACAAATATTGAGAAATGTCTGTCAAACTCTCATCGTCAGTGTTTTGCGAATCGACTGTGAATGTTTTAAAATATTATGTGGACCATGAAAATAAAGTTGAATGGAGTGCAACAGCTTGGTTTGTGGGTATTATCACTAAACTCGGGAAGTTTTCAGTGTAAAAACTTGTTCGAAGGGAAAAGAAAATAAACTACCATATGGATCCAGTAAAATCTTTTCTGATTGGAAAATATAATTTCTCTTAGAAATTCGTGATTTCCTACACAGCTGGCAAAACGCAAAGTCGTGAGACTTATTTGGCTGTTGGTCAAACATGTTCTGCTCTTGCTAATTGTTGTAAATATTTGATGAGTGAGACAGAATTGAAATTCATTCTCCTTGGTCATCTGCAGTCGGACCCCAGAGTTGAGATTTGGATGGTTGCGCAATTATTTTGTCTCAGTTCGGCAAGTTGCGAATAGCAGCACCACAAGATAAAAATGATGTCTCTGTTAAGTCATTCGAAATTGACTATTAGCGAGATCGATGATTTCATTGATGATGTACGGATGAAATGTAAATGCAATTTTTAGATTGTTTAAAAATTTCGAAAGCCTTAATGACAATATACGGCGTTGCAGGAGCAATTGCACATTCCATCCTTCATCAGAATAAGTGTACCAGCTGTAGAGAAATATTAGTCGATGAAAATTTTAAAGACATTGACGAATTAAGATTGAAAAAGCTGGATGTCAACAGAGGAGGGCCATTAGCCATCTGAGTCAGTGGCGTCACTAGGGTTGGTGTCACCCGGTGCGGTAACTAGGCCATCTCATACAGTGGCAATCTACAATGGGTCATCTCATACAGTGGCAATCTACAATGGGCCATCTCATACAGTGGCAATCTATAATGGGTCATCTCATACAGTGGCAATCTACAATGGGTCATCTCATACAGTGGCAATCTACAATGGGTCATCTCATACAGTGGCAATCTACAATGGGCCATCTCATACAGTGGCAATCTATAATGGGTCATCTCATACAGTGGCAATCTACAATGGGCCATCTCATACAGTGGCAATCTATAATGGGTCATCTCATACAGTGGCAATCTACAATGGGTCATCTCATACAGTGGCAATCTATAATGGGTCTTCTCATACAGTGGCAATCTATAATGGGTCATCTCATACTGTGGCAATCTACAATGGGGAAATCTCAAACGGTGGCAATCTACAATGGGTCATCTCATACAGTGGCAATCTATAATGGGACATCTCATACAGTGGCAATCTATAATGGGTCATCTCATACAGTGGCAATCTATAATGGGTCATCTCATACAGTGGCAATCTACAATGGGTCATCTCATACTGTGGCAATCTACAATGGGTCATCTCATACAGTGGCAATCTACAATGGGTCATCTCATACAGTGGCAATCTACAATGGGGAAATCTCAAACGGTGGCAATCTACAATGGCCGGTGATTAGCTGTCCACTAGATTCGATTCTAACTAATTATCTCAATAGTATGATGGGACGATCCCAAAATTATTAACGATGCCGATTCAAATCCGATTCTTCAATAAATATCGATTCTCGATTCCGATTAACGATTCTGATTTCGATCCTAGATTCCGATTCTCGATTCCGATTTCCAAAGTCAAGGTTTCATTAAAATAGTAGCACAGTTAACAAATCTTAATTGCAGTTAATTTACTTTAAAGACTAGTTGCTTCGTAACAATACGTATTAGAAAAAAAAAGCATTCAGCATTACATAAAGATTTTGTTACAAAGAAACAAGGTAAACCATTACATACTTTTGACCACAATGAATGCTATTGATTATAAATATAGTTCTCACATTGCAATACACTCATCTGTTAACTCGAGATACTATCTGACAAATACCCACATCTATTGGCAGGAAAGACAAATCTATTGAAAGGAGATGCACACAGATGAGAAGACACATATTCTCATCTATGTTACAGTAGCTATAGTTCGACTATCTTAGTACATCATCATGTGATATCTCACATTTTTCCTCCCCGTTACGATAACACATGACGTCATACAGACACGACCATGTGTGCACGGATGTCATTTCATGTCGTAATATGAGTGCTGATAATTGTATTGGATATAATTGATGAAAAGCTAGATCATATTATGATGTCGGTGCACCGTGATGTGCACAGGTGACCTCACAAAGTTAACCTCGTACTAAGTGGTATCTTGATGTGAGCAAATATTATTTTATGTCGTACTATATTATGTCAGTAAACGTAATGATGATGAACTAGAGTACGTACTGATGTTAGTGCACAACAAAGTGCACATTTTACATTTCACACATTTCACGAGTACAAAAACAAATTAAGTCACATGGATACTATCATGCATACAATGATGTCACGTGACAACCCATCACACACGATCGACGTGTAAACGAATGGTCATTTGATCACCAGACATAGTGGGGGGGGGCGAGTGTTGTTAGTTTAAAGCAAGACTAATCAGTAAAGTACTAATGTCACGTGACGGATTTATTGTTTACTTTTTTGTCATACTATGCACGGATGTCATTTCATGTCGTAATAATATGTCAATAAATGTACTGTTGTCATACTAAACTAGAGGGTGTAATGATGTTAGTGCACCACAATGTGTACATGTGGCATCAAACATTTTATCAATGCGCTAACAGATGACTTTATACATGTACTGCTGTGTATACATTGACGTCAGAAATAGCTTTGGAATCAAAAAAATTAGTTTGAAAATTCGTCTATTCGATTCCGATTACCACAAAAAGTATCGATTCTTTCGATTCTAGAGTCCGATTGAGGCAAAAATTAGTAATTTATTTTATATTCCAATGATCCGTCACATGACTATTTATTTGTATTAGAGACGTGGTTTTCAAAGTGAGAGTCTTGAACCTTGACCCACTGTAGGGTCGACAACTAATTGGATGCGGGTTGCCAATCTTTTATTTTTTTTTATATAGTTACTTAATCAAAGATAGTTGTGTGCACACTGACAACGTGTTTCACGGTAAAGGTCCATCTTTTATTTATCCACTCTTAGCACAGACGACAAACAGAATAAACTAACATCTCGCAATGAGATAAGTTTATCAATAAAAATCTCTCTCTATATATATATATGGGTATTTCAGTTCTCATTTCTTTATATAACCATTTTTTCTTTCTTTTGCTGGTGGATCTGAAAAAACAAACAAAACAACCGACCTGTTATTTTGGCCACAGCTGCTAATCTCAAAAGTCTGGGAATCCCTCGATTACAGAAAATTTCTTTTTCTTTCATTTTTTTAGACCACTGCCTGCTGATCTATTAGCAATCTTTTTTTTTTTTTTTAAAAACAGGTTTAAGTTTAAAATTTACTAAATGTGCCATCAAACGTTTCATATGGTTGGAGATACGAGGGTTGGACTTTCTCTACACTACAGGGCATTACAGAATTTTAAATATAATCAAGGTACATTCATACAATGCCTTTTAATATACTTGCTTTATTATGTAATAGGCCCATGCATTGTGAGACTCCGTTATTTTTATTTAGTAATACGTCGTCTATACACTGTGCGATTCCGTTGTTTTTATTATGTAATAGGTCTATACACTGTGAGATTCCGTTGTTTTTATTATGTAATAGGTCTATACACTGTGCGATTCCGTTGATTTATTATGTAATAGGTCGATACATTGTGAGATTCCGTTGTTTTTATTATGTAATAATAAATTCAATTCATCATTTCATTATACTTTATTATTTCTTACTTTCATTTCATCTTTTAAGTTATTTGCAGAGTGTGTTGTATCCCCACTACCGTTGACTGCCAGGGATGTTTGTCTGGAGACACATAATTAGGGCACAATGGTGCTGAAAAAAAACCCAATTATTTAAATAGAGCCAACTAAAATTCTCGCAAGGGAGGGCGGGGTACGGTGTAGGCACTTGACCTTTGACCTGAAGTCCCAGGTTCAATCCTCGGAATTGTTTCAAGTCCTGGTAAAATTCTCCAAGTCTGACCAACTTAATGGATACCTGATATAAGATGGCGATGTGTGGGCGTTGTACCAGTCTCCCGTGATGCCTTCATATCCATTGCGCTCCCAGCTACGGTAGGGATGAAAGGAAAGGAGGCGCACTTCGAAAAAATGTGTCAATAGTAAATCTTATCTTTATAGGGACTTGACTAAAATAATTTCTAGCTCTCTTGGAGGGTTGGGGCGAATTTTTATTTTCTGTGGTTAGTTTTTAACAGTGTGTGTACATGGAGTGATGTAGTATAATGTAAGGCATCGGCATCGAAATGGAGCCCGTGAGACGGTTGGATAAAGGGGGCAGCATTGATGAACGTCAAGAATTCCTTTCTCTAGGAAGACCACACTCTATCTCAAATATTTTGCAGGAAGTCCCACCAAATGTTTGCGACACAACTGCAACAAGAATATATTGAAAACTCAGAATCAGTTGTATTTGTCACCTCTATAAATCAGTAGTATTTGACACCTCTGTAAATCAGTTGTATTTGTCACCTCTATAAATCAGTTGTATTTGTCAGCTCTATAAATCAGTTGTATTTGTCACCTCTATAAATCAGTTGTATTTATCACCTCTATAAATCAGTTGTATTTGTCACCTCTATAAATCAATTGTATTTGTCACCTCTATAAATCAGTTGTATTTGTCACCTCTATAAATCAGTTGTATTTGTCACCTTTATAAATCAGTAGTATTTGACACCTCTGTAAATCAGTTGTATTTGTCACCTCTATAAATCAGTTGTATTTGTCACCTCTGTAAATCAATTCTATTTGTCACCTCTATAAATCAATTGAATTTGTCACCTCTATAAATCAATTGTATTTGTTATCTCTATAAATCAGTTGTATTTGTCACCTCTATAAATCAGTTGTATTTGTCACCTCTATAAATCAGTTGTATTTGTCACCTCTATAAATCAGTTGTATTTGTTATCTCTATAAATCAGTTGTATTTGTCACCTCTATAAATCAGTTGTATTTGTCACCTCTATAAATCAGTTGTATTTGTTACCTCTATAAATCAGTTTTATTTTTTATTGGTAAAAAAAAATCAAAACTGAAAAACTGATTGATGTATCTGTCATTACATGGGGTTATCTAAGATATTAACAAATAGTCCAACTGCTGACGTAATATCATTGATACCATACTTTAAGAATGGATTTCCTTATGGAATTCACCGCACACAGACTTAACTCCATGATTCCCTCCTGATGTTGTTTCATTGCCTTGTGACATCTGGAAGATTCTATTTCATGGCATCGTTTTTTTTTTCTTTTTTTAATTTGGTTCAAAACATATTGGACATTTTTTTTTCATTCACGAATGAACTTTTTTTTCGTTAGGACTATTTTTTACATTTATCTATCTATCTATCTATCTATCTATCTATCTATCTATCTATCTATCTATCTATCTATCTATCTATCTATCTATCTATCTATCTATCTATCTATCTATCTATCTATCTATCTATCTATCTATCTATCTATCTATCTATCTATCTATCTATCTATCTATCTATCTATCTATCTATCTATCCATCTATCCATCTATCCATCTATCCATCTATCCAACTATCCATCCATCTATCTATCTATCTATCTATCTATCTATCTATCTATCTATCTATCTATCTATCTATCTATCTATCTATCTATCTATCTATCTATCTATCTATCTATCTTTTAAGGCGTGTAACAAACTTTTTTTCATATTTACAAAATTACGGTTATAGTTTTTCTCTATTCTAAAAAAAGATTCAAAGTTGGTTACATAAACTATCACATCGGCTCGTATCACATTATCATTAATTGTTATCTGTGCTTTCATTGTTTTGTTTATATTTACAATGTTTTTATTTTTTTTACGAAACAGATCTGTAGATGAATAATTTTACTTTTGTTAAACGGCCAATCCCACTGTTTCAATTTTCAGATTTCAACTTTTGTTACAGAAATAAACATATTTGTTGGGTTCACTTTGTTACTTTTAACTTCGCTGCCCTCGTTTCAATTTGTCCACTCTCACGTGACCGCAGAATAAAGACAAAATCCCACTTTACTCTCAGCTAAAAGTAAAAAAAAGAAAGAGAAAAACCCATCTCTTGTTTGGCAAAAACTAGGAACAGATCATGTGTTCAATTTAATCAGACTTTCCTTTACGTCGATGTCGTTACCATAGACGCCACCCGTACATAGGCATGGGCAGGCCACCACAGGAAACTGAGAGTTGAAAAACAACGCCAACGTCGAGACAAGGGAGGTAAATAGAGAAAGGGGACACGATTCTAAAAAATGTAGCTTCTTATCTTGCTGCAGTGTTGCCAGCGGTCCCAAAAAAAATCACGAACCAGTGGTCCTCAAGCTTGTAACACAAAAGGTATGCGGTCTGGAATATGTGGGATTCATGTCGGGTGCGGTATAAACTAGTGTATGTCCTTAAATAAATTAAAATTTATAAGATATCTTATTACTAGAGATGGGACGATTCATAGCATACGCGGGCAAATTATGTTTCAGGGCCGAGTTCAGCCTGTCAGCCAGTTTAATCCAACCAGCTCTCTGCTCCTTTCATCTCTTTTACATCAATGTTGTGTACATTTCCTTAAATTATTTTTTTCATTTCAATACTCCATCCATCTGGCTTGGGTCCTGCCCCTCTGTCAAATTAAAGATCCAGATGTGGTCCCAAGTTCGAAAGTTTGCCAACCCTTGAATTGAATTATTAAAACTTTTTAGCGGGTGTCCGAATCGGTACAAAAATTATGTTGGAATCATTCCATTTCTATTTTTTTTATTTTTACATTGTCCGTTGCTAGTTCATTTAGTAGTTCATGACAACATGGATGTGTTAGTGAATTGTGGACTCAATATGTCTAGATCTTTATGACAACATCGATGTGTTAGTGAAGTGTGGACTCAATATGTCTAGATCTTTATGACAATATGGATGTGTTAGTGAAGTGTGGACTCAATCTGTCTAGATCTTTATGACAACATCGATGTGTTAGTGAAGTGTGGACTCAATATGTCTAGATCTTTATGACAACATGGATGTGTTAGTGAAGTATGGACTCAATATGTCTAGATCTGTGTTTTACTAAGCCGGCGGTGTCTAGACCACGTACTCTTCAGAGAATGGGTTCGAATCAGGCCCGTAGCCAGAGGGGGGCTAGGGGGGGCTCAGCCCCCCGCCCGTGCATGACCTGAGCCCCCCTGTGCATGATTTGAGTTTTTTGACAAAATTTTAATAATAACGGCTTTAAAACATCAATCATTTTGTTTAATAAATCAATAATAATAAAACCTTAAAAGTTTATATTTTGGCAATCCTTCAGGCTATTTATATATACTTATATATATAGCTTATCTAATTTTTGGGCATAAAAGATTGAATCTTATTGAAGTTCAATTCGGGGTATTTTGGGCAGCATTGGCATTAGGTGCTTCAACAGCCGTGTGTGAGAGCAGTTTCTCAACCCTCACATGAATGCTTACACAGGCCCGTAGCCAGGTCAAAGTAAGCAGGGAGGCACCAATACCCAGCGAGGGGGCACCGTTACTTTTTCTTTATTTTTTCCTCTTTTTCTTCTTTTTTAAGTGCGGGGGGGGGGACTCCACACCTAGCGGGGGGCACGACTCCCCAGTGCCCCCCTTGGCTACGGGGCTGGCTAAACCAGGAAGTTTGCAAATTTAAAACGTATAATAATATAAGTTCGCAACCAGTGCCGACGAGTGGGGGGGCAGAGGGGGGGGGCCAATGCCCAGGGGCCCGGCGAGTTTTAGGGACCCGGACTGAGCTGGCCAATCAACTTTTTAAAATATTAATATCAGCCCAGGGGCCCGAAATTTCTGTCGTTGGGCCTGTTCGCAACCTTGTAATAGTTTTATATATTGATATCTTCTGAGGACAACTAGCAATTCAATAAGTTAGTAAAATAACATTGGCTTCTGACTTCATTTTTATACATATGTATAATAAAATAATAAAGTACAAACTCCGTGATATCTAAGTGATGTTATTTAATTTGCAAATTTACTTTTTAGCAGAATTAATTTTATTTTAAATTGAATAATTGCGACTGTTGTTGATAGATCTGTTCTTTGTTTTCAATATTTTATAAGAAATATCACACAAATAGCTAAGCTTTATTCATGCATCTTTGTCGTTCTTCCCGGGTTGTACGTTGAACAAACAGTATAATAATATAAATCAGGTATCCATTATGTAACAACTGTGTAGCAGAACTATTGGTCAATATATTTATAACATGAATCAGAAATTGCTCAGCCTCAATACATTATCATTAAAACTCTTTACTATTTAAATTATTTTTAACAAAACTGCAACATGCCATGCATTATTGAAACGTAATTAAAATTATATATTTCTAATTAATAGCTAAACAATCGGTACTAAAATGCACCATTCCAGATTTGAAACTGCAAAAAATTTCTTGGGGAGGGGACTCACTGAGATCCCCTCCCCAAACCCCTCATCCGTTCGCAAGCTTTCACCGCTTCGCGCCTCCATGGCCATGCCCCCCCCCCCCCGTTATCGCAAGTTTAGGTAATACATCATTGAATTATCGAAATATTTTTTGTTCTAAGACCAATTTTCAACAATGAAAACAGTTTTGCCCCCCCCCCCTGGGGTCAATGTTTTGCCCCCCCTCCCCGTCAAAGTTGTCTAGATCCGCCCCGATCATTTCTTCGGCACCCCCCCCTCCGAAAAAAATTTCTTCGCCCCCCCCCCCCCGAAAATGTCTTTGGCCCCCCCCAATCCAATATTCCTGGCTACGGGCCTGGTTCGAATCTTAACAGCAACGCTTAATTCCATGACGAGTTCACGGTCATTGTAGTCCATGGACCAGTGGGGGTAGAGTTAAGTACCACACACACACACACAAAGGTCACAAGAGTTATAATCAAGTTAAATATTTTATTAAGACATCTTCTTATTTGTTTCACTTGTCTTTGCTTGCAATCTTTCTGGTAATTTTATTTTCTATTGTAATTTTGTATGAGGTAATTTTTATGGTTGTTTCATGTGTAGCCCTTTCCGTACTTTAAAAAAAAAGTATTTAGTTCAATTGTATGAAGCTGACAGTTTCCTGTTAAAATATTTAAACTATCCTCTACAGTGACCTAAGTTGCGCAAGAAAACAAATTACTCCAGTTGAGATTGTGTCAAAAAACACTCCAGTAGCTCGAAACTTGAAAAAACAAAAAAAAAATATCGATGTTGATAGATTTGAACAGATTTGATGAGCCTTAAAGATTTAAAAAGTTGGGAACAGATTTTTAGAGAAACAATTTACTTTAACAAAAAAAAAAAAATAAAATAAATAATAAAAAAAATCATAAAATCTTTGACCCAGTAAATTGAGTTAGAAAGTAAGGAGAACAACATTAGTTTTAGATTTTGTTAAAGATGGTAAACAGTAGCATGGGATTTCGAGACGTCCCGAAAAACTTGAACAATTTAAATGTTAACGTTTGTCACTTTTTTTTCTGACAACAAATTAGGCTCATAATTTTTTATAATTCATTATAGGCATTGATATGTACAGTGTACATATCAAATAACATATCAATCACAACCGGATGCAACTCATGGTGAGTCATTATTGTGTTACTTTTCAATAAATGTTGTTGTAGTGAACTTGGGTGGTGAATGTAGTTGACACATGACTCATGTGTAATCATTCTATTACAGATTGTGGTTGATTGCAAAAATATTATGCATCTATCTATCTATCTATCTATCTATCTATCTATCTATCTATCTATCTATCTATCTATCTATCTATCTATCTATCTATCTATCTATCTATCTATCTATCTATCTATCTATCTATCTATCTATCTAATCTATCTAATCTATCTATCTATCTATCTATCTATCTATCTATCTATCTATCTATCTATCATTAACGATCGAGTAAATTAGTAACAGTGTCAATGACCAAATGAATCACCCTAGTGTGGGCGTTCAAGATCCCATACTTTTTCCGAATTATGATTATTGAGGGATTTATTAAACAATGTTTAATGAATCATGTCGTATATTCTTCCATGTTTGTATGCTAAATATTTCGGCAAAATAACAACCTAATGAAGTAAATTAACAAAAAAATGTTAAACATATCATACGCCTCACCGAAATCTATCTATATATACACACACACACACACACACACACTTATATATACATATATTTATAAATATTTTTTCAATAAGGCACGTGGTGTTGAACGTACGATATGTATCTTTTTCTATCGACAAATTTAAGCTCGTCTGATTAAGCTATTATGTCTACTGGTTGTATTAACTGTTTCTATTGTTTCTATCTTTAGTTTCTATCTTTGTTTCTATCTTTGTTGTTTCTATCCGGTCAATAAACATCTGCAATGAATATCAATTCCCTAGTCTGGTGTAAACAAAATTGAATCGAGTGCAACGGAATGTGCACCACTTAGTGAAAAAAAAACCAATGAAATTTTGGAAATAAATACAAGTATTAATTAAACAAACCAAAGTAATTGCATTCCAATATTGTCATCAAAATATCTCTGCTCCTGTTTAGCAAGCACCTGTTTAAACATTTGTAAGAGTCGTTCAACTGACTTAACGTTGAAATAAATGAATGTCAGTGACTCATAACTTCATATAAGTTCCATACATGGACATAACAATTATCCACCAACTTAGTAAACACTTCAGGTAATCAGTAGGTAATGTAAGTTATTTGATTGGACCAGCGACTTCAGGCACGTGTAAAGGGGTGAGTGTCCATAAATGTTTTAACACCGATAACATCCCCAGCTATCCACTAGTATATATATATATATTAGGGTGGGTCAAAAATTTTTTTTTTATTGAAGCATTATTAAAAAGTTGTTACATCATGGTAGTACATGGAATATGTACAAATATTTGAAAACTACATAGTTTTACTACTCCCAACTTTTGTTCGAAATTTTAAATATATTTACTATGAGTTTTTTTGTGACTGAACATGTTAAATTTGTGACCTAGGTTATTCAAAAAAGAAATGATATGCATATAAAATTTGTGTTTTATCTTTATAACCATTTTTATGAATAACTAATTAGTTCAGACAACTGGGATAAGCATTGCATCCATTTTTCTCTCAATATAACTGGTGTACCATGTATTCATTATCGGATCACGCATGGTTGTTTTATTTCATTTTTGATTAATTTTTCAATTATTTTACTAAGTTCTTCTATGAATATGAGTTCTTCTACAAGAAGTGCAGATGTACATTATGTGTTTGGGTCAGCAGCTGAATTGCCTAAAAGACAATTTCCAACCAGTGAAGATGTTTTCAAGGCTATTGGTGGAAGCTTTAAATGGAACAATACAATCATAGCCTTCATTCACGAGCGCACGCATTAGCGCATGAAGTTAAAAAATTATATGACCAGGCTAGTATCCCTACAAATGACATTACCAGTATAATTTTTCGAGTAAAAAGTTGCAGGTGTTAAGGATAGAGGAGACTGTAAAATGTCCACAATAAGTAATAATTTCTGTGCTTGAGTAGGCATTTTGGGTGGATCAAAAGATGGCAAGAAATATGTTCATAGACAATGTTGACAAGCAAACAACAAAAATATTACAAAATCGACAGAAAAGAAAACATTCATTGATGCAGGGTGGCGATCAGATAGGAACTACAAATGATAACGTCAATGATGAGAAAATGATATTCCAGATCAGGATGCTGAAGATGATGAACTACTTGATCCAGACTTTTCCAGCGATGAGGAATGTTCCAAATAACAAAACAGATATCAATATGAAGCAGTGGATCAATGTAAACTAAGCAATAGGGATACATGTCTTATCGTTAAAGCTGTGTTGAAGGACTTAAACATGTTAACACCATCTACAGCTCTGGATCCAGCAAAGATGCGTCGACATAGAAAAATTTGGAGAGATAGGGCAGCCAAGGAACATACTGATGAGAGCAAAGATGGTTAACAAAAGCGAACAGGATTTTTGCGATCCATCTTGTCAAAGTGGGGCTAGAAACTTTTTCTATATGATACAACTACTTCAGAACCTTGATACTGCTGATCAATCTATTATATTACCTGTATTGGAAAATAACTGCTACTTTGCACATCCATAAAACATTCTATTGGCTGCAGTTAGGACAATGATGAAGAAATTGGAAGGTATGCAGTAAATAAAATCATAACAGCACGACATAAACCAATTCCATGCTGAGTTAGGATTTTTCAACAAAAATGACATAATCATGAATATTGCAGCTAAATCATATGATCAGATGATTAACTGGGATCTTTGTGTAGTGACATCCCCTCCTCTGCTGGAACATATTTATGATGATGAACTTAAACGCAACAACCCAATCATATTGGATCAAATTCCCTGTCACTCTCAAGCTGTTGAAAGAGCAATTAAGGAAGTTATTGCTGTTAGTTTGAAAGTGTACGGACATTTCAAACTGTACGGACATAGCTCTCGACATGGGATAGTTTTGCAAACAAAGAAATCAAGGGATGTTCTTCCGAAAATTGAAAGCAAAGCAAGTTTCCTGTGACAATCCATAAACAGTATTATTCAAATGTACATTGTATATTTTGCATGAACGATTTATAGATTTGTGCAATTTCATATTACTTATACCAAACATTCTAAATGTTGTAAAATGTCATACATTGGGGGGGGGGGTACCTGGGTCAAAGCAAAATCTTTTTTATTATTAAAGTTTAAGACATTTTTATATCTTAGTAATGATATAGTAGATTTTAAAATAATTTTGTTAAAAAAAAAATATTAACATATTGATATTTGTGGGTGCGGCATGCCGCCATCTTGAAATTTATGACCTTTTTGTGGCAAATATTTCTGAAATATTTATAGACTGTTTCATATACAATGTACATTTTTATAATCAGAAAAGCTTACTTTAGGGAATGTCAAAGTACTTTTTTGATAATGTAATAGATAATTTTTTTATGAATTTTTAAAATTTTGTATGGTGAAAATAAGCAAAAAATGCTAATTTTGAAAATTAAAAAAAAAAAAAAGGACTTAAACTTTCTTGAAAAGCTTCTGATGTTCTTTAAATGCACCACTTCTACATACAAATTAAATGTTTTATCAAAATCTGACAGGTGGTTTTTGAGATTTTCTTGCCATAGTGAAGCAAAATGTCAAAAATATTTTTTCAGAGAAAAATGACTTTTAAGTTTTTAAATTATTGACGTTTCTGAATGAGTAACATTCTGAAAATACATTTTAATTGATCTAAAAAAAATTTTTCTGCAATATAATTAATTTGTAGTTATTATTGACATGTTTTAGTATCTAAAAATAAAAAAAAAACAAAAAAATGTTTTTTTTTAGACGTAGTGCATTTTTTTCGCCCCGTACCCCCTTGAACTAAAAGTTGGGAGTGGAAGACATTATCTGATTTTTACAAATTTTACATTTTTACAATCAGTAGGATCATAGACAACTTTTTGAATATGTTTCAAATTCCCAACTCCAAAAAAAATTTTTTTGACCCACCCTAATATATATATATATATATATATATATATATATATATATGTGTGTGTGTGTGTGTGTGTGTTTGTGTGTGTGTGTGTGTTATCTTCGTGGCTTGCAGTCAGGGAGAAGAGCATCACCCTTAAGGCTATCTGCATTATGGCTTGTATTCACAGCAGGAGTTACTTACCCTATCCCCCCACGTTCTTCAGGAACCGATCTTTCATTTCACTGAAGTAAATTTGAACTTTCTTCAGATAAATCTTACCCCCACTTGAGTACAGGTAGAGTCTATTATATGTAGGTAGAGTCTATTATATGTTTCTCTTCACAACCATTTTTTGTTTCAATCAGTATGTTTAATTCACATATAACCCACATTCAGGCAGTACTTGACATTTATAATACATAAGGTGTCTCTCTTTGAACACTCTGACAGACACACATACAAACTTTCATATTCCTGTTTTATTTTCAGTTGTTTTTAAATATAGTAACAGTTTAGTATGTTCGATATTCAATAATTTTAAATGTTTCCTTTTTAAAATTGAGCTTGTTTACCAAGGAAAAATAAAGTGCTCAAAATGGAGTTTGGGAGGACGATGAGAACTTGAAAGGGTTTAAACAAAAACTTGAGAAGTTTAGACTGTAACCTACATAGCACTGTAACCTACATAGCACTGTAACCTACATAACACTGTAACATACATTGCACTGTAACCTACATAGCAATGTGACCTACATAGCACTGTAACCTACATAGCACTGTAACCTGCATAGCACTGTAGCCTACATAGCACTGTTACCTACTTAGCACTGTAACCTACATAGCACTGTAACCTACATAGCACTTGTAAAGGTTGGTGTTATGTGAAGGTTGTAATGTTATACTCTGAATGTTGATTAATAGCATAAACGTGGAGGCGTACGGTAGCGTGGTGAAGTCTGCTATGTTGACAGAAATGTTCACAAACACTTCATCAATAAGAGTCTCAAAACTGCATGGCTGATTCATTGGTACATTTATTGAACGAAGACATTAATGTAGCAAACATGTTAAATGATAAAGGCACATCTTAGAAAGATCAAATGATATATATGACTTGCTATGTGAAAGCAAATATATTAACTTCTTCTAGAGTTAATAAAAAAGTACATCTTATATGTTCATAATCCAAAAAGTAACTAACTCAATCCACAAAGCTTGTTTCTAAGCAAAATCTTAAATGACGTCAACTAGAAAAAACTACGTCACATAGCAATATAAAAATTAATACTCTCTAGAGTTACTTAAAAAGTGTGATTAACACACATGCACTAACTAAATCAATTAATGAATATTTAAATCAACCTTAACTCCTCGACAGCACTGTAACCTACTTAGCACTGTAACCTACATAGCACTGTAACCTACATAGCACTGTAATCTGCATAGCACTGTAACCTACTTAGCACTGTAACCTACATAGCACTGTAACCTACATAGCACTGTAATCTGCATAGCACTGTAACCTACATAGCACTGTAACCTACATAGCACTGTAACCTACATAGCACTGTAACCTACATAGTACATTTAAAAAAAAAGATCATTTGGTATACAGATGTGTAAATAATCTTTATTTTAAGTACTCGTCCACTTGACCTGTCTATTGTAACTGCCATGTATGATTTATTTACCTGTGAGGAAATTGATAATTAAACTTTGATTATATTCAGTAATGAAATCATCTTCTGTTTCATCTTAAGCCAATGTACTCA
The DNA here is from genome assembly GCA_021962125.1 of Bulinus truncatus. Classification (NCBI taxonomy): domain Eukaryota; kingdom Metazoa; phylum Mollusca; class Gastropoda; family Planorbidae; genus Bulinus; species Bulinus truncatus. The sequence goes on from JAGDYQ010000007.1 coordinate 9,689,324, forward strand.
TCCATATTGCTCCATGAAGTCACATTGAATAGGCGCAGGGTTATATATATATATATATATATATATATATATATATATATATATATATATGTATATATATTGATATATTGATATATACCACCTAAGCTTGTCTAAAGAGCTATGCGAGCTGAAGCCACATGTGTGTGTGTGTTTATAACTAGAATCTAGAGTCCCGGTACCCGGGCAGTTGGCGGTAGGAAGGAAATCGACCTTAACACTTTGTGTAAATAAAGGAAACACTTTTAATTTATATATATATATCAACCTGTACATCCCGGTGTTACTTTACGTAACAAAATTGTACATAATAGAGGGATCACGTTTTTATTGTTTAAACAAACAAAAAGCAAACGGAACATTCCTGTCGACTTAAGAGTGTCATAGGAAAATTTATGTCCGTGTGGGTTTTGTGTGTGTCTGTGTGTGTCTGTGTGTGTCTGTGTGTGTCTGGGGGTGGTGCTTGGACAAACACTAAATATAATTAACAATAAATGGTCAGATAGAAATCCTTACCCCTCGGGCTATGTCCTAATTCAGCCCGTTTGTTAACACTGCCCTGCATGAATTTTCCCCAAGTATTATTATTGCACTTTGCTAGTCATTTTTTTTTTAGTTTTTTTTTAACGAAGAATTCAAGAATGGAATAAAAAAAAAACATTGGGATGACATGCATGACTGACGGCTGTGAAACTAGAAACTATTGGGAATGACTTACATGACTGACGGCTGTGAAACTAGAAACTGTTGGGAATGACTTACATGACTGACGGCTGTGAAACTAGAAACTATTGGGAATGACTTACATGACTGACGGCTGTGAAACTAGAAACTATTGTGAATGACATTCATGACTGACGGCTGTGAAACTAGAAACTATTGGGAATGACTTACATGACTGACGGCTGTGAAACTAGAAACTATTGGGAATGACTTACATGACTGACGGCTGTGAAACTAGAAACTATTGGGAATAACATGCATGACTGACGGCTGTAAAACTAGAAACTATTGGGAATGACTTACATGACTGACGGCTGTGAAACTAGAAACTATTGTGAATGACATGCATGACCAACGGCTGTGAAACTAGAAACTATTGTGAATGACATTCATGACTGACGGCTGTGAAACTAGAAACTATTGGGAATGACTTACATGACTGACGGCTGTGAAACTAGAAACTATTGGGAATGACTTACATGACTGACGGCTGTGAAACTAGAAACTATTGTGAATGACATGCATGACTGACGGCTGTGAAACTAGAAACTATTGGGAATGACTTACATGACTGACGGCTGTGAAACTAGAAACTATTGGGAATGACATGCATGACTGACGGCTGTGAAACTAGAAACTATTGGGAATGACTTACATGACTGACGGCTGTGAAGCTAGAAACTATTGGGAATGACTTACATGACTGGCGGCTGTGAAACTAGAAACTGTTGGAAATGACTTACATGACTGACGGCTGTGAAACTAGAAACTATTGGGAATGACTTACATGACTGACGGCAGTGAAACTAGAAACTATTGGGAATGACTTAAATGACTAACGGCTGTGAAACTAGAAGAAAAGGAGACGTTTCGGTTTAATCCAGGAAGAAAGAAATGTGTCTGGCCTCTTGATTTTGGTTCACTGATCACTTGACGGTTTGTTTGATGCAGAATTCTTTCGAGTTTTTACTGCACTGAAGGCGACTCGGATGACGGGTCGAGTTTAGCCACAACAACTCCAGTAACACGTGATCTCCGTGGGTCATTGGAGGTCAATACAACGTCATGCTTGGTTGGCAAATTCGTTTTTAAAACCTCTCGAGTGTTATCACTCCTAGCCTTTTTATTGTATCATTAGGAGTATGACTTGTTTATATAAAATACAGGGAACCAATACATTCATACACAGCGATAAACAGAAGAGGGTAAATATGGTTGAGTCAAGATGGTAGAGTCAAGATGGTAGAGTCGAAGACGTGAGTTCCATTTCTTCATTGAATAACAAGACTTAACCCGAAAAGTTGATTGTTGAAGACAGTTATTACACAAAGTGAGATGTTCCTAATGACTCTTAATGTCAGTTACATTAGTTGTACGACATTTCTCGTCCACATTTTTTTATTTCATCATAGAAAAATCCCAATTGGAGGCAATGCTGATAGATTATGTAAAAAACATCAACCGAGACAGACAGATTTTATTTGGGAACATTGAACTTTCCTTGATTTAAAAACGAAATAAAACTACATTTAATTAAAAAAAATAATTAGCTCTGATATAAGTGGGTGAAAGGTACCAAGTCAATCTAGATTAATCTAGAAAGTTAAGAAAATGTGAACTTTGAGTAGTCTCTCAAGTCAAGCAGAGTTGTGCGCCCTTGTATTAATTATAACCATTATGTTTAGAAATATATAAACTTGATACTGGTATATGTACAATTAAAAAAAAAAGAGGTATTTAATGTTGTTGTAGATCTGCTGTGAAAATAAACCAGATACAAATAATGATGCACCTGGGAGCTTTACATGTTTTACGACCCTCTGCCACAAATTAACAGCGGTTAGATGGCTCAATTAAAAATTTTTAAAGACTTAGGCACTTGTATTACAGCAAGGCTCTCTATTTTTTTTTTAAAATTACCTTACTGAATGTGTAGACGCCCCCTTTTCCAAGTGGCTGGATCTTTAACGGTCGTATTAAATTTACCCTGGCAAACAATTTTTGAAAATTTGTTAAACCAGTAAAAATAAACAAACATCATAACAAGCAGCCGTGTGCCAGCCACAGCTGGTCACACGGTGTTGTACGCAGAATTCAGGCTGGGCTGATAACTAGAATTCTAAGTCATTACCTCTATGTCTTCCGGCCCAGTAGGTAAGATATTTGGGACAGGTCTGTAATAACAAGATAATAATAAACCAAGTAATGGAAGTCGACCAGCCAAAACAAAAGAGTACACAAAAAAAAAGAGTTATCGTCCGTAAAGTGCGTTGGAATAATTCACTCACGATTCAGAGTGGTATACAATTGCCTGTCGGTGAATCAGTCATGATTCATATATAAAAATAAATCGCTATCTGGTTGAATATGTTTGTATATTTGTTGTTGTTGATGTTTGTTTATTATTATATTTAAAGTGTTTTGTTTGGAAACTATGCTCCAAATATTTTGACAGTTTTACAGATTCTTGATTTACTTTTTATGTATACAATGTGCAAGGTTATCTTACAAGTAACAGCACAAGCAATGTACTGAAAGGTAGCAGTCAGACAAAACTAGTTACCATTAAGTCAGTCAATGCCCCTCCCCTCCCCCCCCCCCCCCGCCACTAGAGAGATAATCTCTACAGCAAGACTGTGCAGCTTTCCATAATCTGCTTTACAAACACGTTGACCGCTGGGTGAGAATCTGTTTTTTAAGATTTTCCCGGGGTGGGGGTGTGTGCAGCGGGGATCCAGAGATGGAATTTATTCTGTCAAATTCCAGAGTTAGGGTGCTGTAAACCAAAAAAAAAGTTCTCAAGTGCAGAAAGATGGGCGCGATGAACATCATAACCTCCAAACTTGGGACACTTGAAGTTAGAATAGACTCAATTCAAATTCTACACAAACAACAACAACAAACAAACAACTAATGAAGAAGAAGTGAGTCTTGCTGACTCTGATGAAACAGATAAAGTTTGATGGTCTAGCGATGAAAATCTGAAAAGAAAAAATTTCAGTTTGACAGGTTCACGTTGAACAAAAGCCCCCACATGATTGTAAGAGTTTATCCACGTAAACATCGCGTCAATTGTAATGTCTGGAAGAGTTTTTAGGAAAATAAAAACATATATATATATATATATATATATATACTGGAAAAGTAAAACTATTACAGCTTAATACGTTACAAAAGCAATTCTTATGGACCTGTGGATTGACAGACTAGACACGCCTATGACCAGCCTCTTCTGAGGGGCCCCTTTCATTCGTTGATTCCTTTTAAATATTGTTCGATAAGGGCCCCGAAAGTTAATTTGTCTAGGGTCACAAATATATATGCCATGCGGTCCACCTCAAAGACCATAGAACGTCCCTGCATGTTAAAACGGTGACACATCAATGGGCATAATGAATAGGATCACATTTTGTCATTCAATACTATCATCATATTGGCATGCTAATTGATGTTGTCATTATGTTGAAAGTATGTCATTCAATACTATCGTCATATTGGCATGCTAATTGATGTTAAATCATTATGTTGAAAGTATGTCATTCAATACTATCGTTATATTGGCATGCTAATTGATGTCATTATGTTGAAAGTATGTTATTCATCCCTTCTTTAAGTTTAGAGAATATCATTCCTGATTATTGCCATAGTTAATAATTTTTTTTCTATTCTGATTCGTATTTAGTTTATCACAACTTTTAATCACAGAAAGTTGACATTAAGGTTCTGTCTGCTACTAGACAGTCCACCTGTTGTTTACCTTTCAAAATATTTTTTTTCAATTTTTTTTTATTTCAACAACTCATCACTTTAAGAAAAAAGTTTTCTTTTTTTAAAAACATTTTTATTTTATAACAGACACCTTTGTGGACAAAAATCTCTTGACTTCAGTTTTAAAATAGTTAGCTGTGTATATTTTATTGGCACACAAAAGACTCATAGTAAAAAAAAAATACTGGAGTTAAGGGTCAGTTGTACTTTATAGTTTGATTGACCTATACATCAGTCGTCATCCATTATTATAGATTACTTTAATAAAGTACAGGTCAGACAGATAGTTATTATAGATTACTTTAATAATGTACAGGTCAGACAGATATTTCTTAATTCACAGACTTGTTAGTTATTTTTTTCAACAAGATATCTCTTTCTTAAAGGTTCTTCTTACTATTAGGTATTTTTGTTTACTATTCAACATAATGTGGATAAAGCTCTACTGTCTCCTCTCTCTCTCTCTCTCCCTACCTCTCTCTACAGTTTTGACCATACTGGTATCTTGTTCTTTTAGCCGAGCTATTTAGGTAATGCGTAGTAGTCTTATTAGACTCAAGGTTCTCTGACCTATCAGACATTAGACTCAAGGTTCTCTCACCTATCTGTCCTGATAACGCAAGTCTCTCTTACCTATTTGTCCTTCTATCTATGTTATTGTTGCCAGCAGCCGCTGTCCGATGAAAGGGGAAACTGGAGACTTGTCGTGTGTCCTAGAGAGCTACCTCTCTTGCTCAACTCTTTTGAAGTCTGACTCGCTGTGATGGCCTGAGGGGGGCCTTGGGCCCGTTGAAATAGTTTATTAGCACCCGAGGTTGAAAGGTGTTGTTGTCTACCCATGGCGAGTTGAGAGAAGATCACAACAAGTGCGGGGCTTATGTCCGGCCCTGTTTACTCGACTCGACGACTGCTCGATCAGACATATTTATTCTAGTGAGTATTTGTGCTGAGGTTACACAAGCTGTTTAAACCATTCTGTTCAATGGGTGTTTCAATCATTCTGTTCAATGGCTGTTTCAACCATTCCGTTCAATGGCTGTTTCGACCATTCCGTTCAATGGGTGTTTCGACCATTCTATTCAATGGGTAATTTACGCAATTGTTGTCTTCACGGTGCGGATGGCTTTATTATTATTATTTTTATCGCTTTTGTCCATTATACTTATTTAAGCAAACAATAATGACGATAATTATTTTTAACTATGGTGCCAGATATCATAAAACTCTTTAGCATTTTATTTGGGCGTGTGCTCAAGCTACAAAATAGGCGAGGGAGGTGCTTCGGTAGTATTTCTCCGTGCCGGCCACACGAAGCCACCACTGACAAATAAATCCCCATTCCAGTACACATTCTTATCAGATATGTACATATAAATAGGTTCCCGAGAGGTACTTTTGTCTAGGGGGTCCCAGAGATCTATTTCTCTTCCAACATTCCCAAGGGGACGGATGGTCGTGCGGTAAAGCTCTCGACTGTCGACCTGAGGGTACCTTGTTCGATCTCCAGTAGGACCAAGGAAATTTGAAGTTCCCGCAATGTCTTCATCTCATCTTTACAGGGACTTCACTCCCCGCCACTGCCCCCGCCCCTCCCCCCCCAAAAAAAAAAAGAAAAACTCAATAAAAATGAAACAAAACAAACACACTACAACAAAATAACAAAGAACACACCTGGCTCTACCTGAACATTTTTTTTTTCATTTTGAGTTATTTCCTGTTTTATGACGAAGGTGTTCATTTTATATTGTGTAATAACCCTTCAGCTTACAATAAACATTTTACAACCAAGACTACTACATGACTTACCTTCACGTGAAGGTCATATATATACTGTGGTCAATCATAGACTTGTTAAACACATCCACTCGACCAATCATCGCATGTGGTCAATATCAATAAATACCATCAGTTACGTATCGGTTCCAGCTGGGTGACCAGCTTACATTCTCCACACCTCCCAGTTTACTCGGTGACAGTCAGTGTCCCCCCCACCATTTCCCCCCCCCCCTCTACTTTCGTCGTCCTTGGTACCTAAAAGAAATGTCCTGGCCAGTAGCACTCTGAAAATAAATTGAATACACTATTAAATCACAGCTGTTTTACTTTTATTTTTTTTTTATTACTTCCATCTGCTATTCATGATGACCAGCAATTTTCGGTAAGTCCTCTACATACAGTATTTACACTAACGGGTTTATGATACGCTCTTCAAAATAGAACTTTCTTCTTTTAAACTTTCAAGAGCTGTTTGGGGGGGGGGGGGGCTTTCTGGTTATGGTTGGGGGCTTTCCCCTTAAGGGACTCCACTCTGTAAGTACTTTCCTCATCACAGAGTTAACGCCATGATTCCATCGTGATGTAGTTTCATTGACTTCTTACATCTGTTTCAGGAAGTTTTCTATTTTTAGTTATCAATTTAAAAAAAAATAAAACTTTGGTCAAAATCTTACTGAAAATGATTTTTCTGGTGTTTCATTCATGACTATTTAATTTGTTACAGTATTTGATGTCTTTCTTTATCACCACTTTCGATGCTGGGTTGGTGTTTCATCTGTGTTGGTAAGACATGAATAGATGACTTTTAAAATCTATCTATCTATCTATCTATCTATCTATCTATCTATCTATCTATCTATCTATCTATCTATCTATCTATCTATCTATCTATCTATCTATCTATCTATCTATCTATCTATCTATCTATCTATCTATCTATCTATCTATCTATCTATCTATCTATCTATCTATCTATCTATCTTTCTATCTATCTATCTATCTATCTATCTATCTATCTATCTATCTATCTATCTATCTATCTATCTATCTATCTATCTATCTATCTATCGTTTGTCTATCTATCTATCTATCTATCTATCTATCTATCTATCTATCTATCTATCTATCTATCTATCTATTTATCTATCTATCCATCTATCTATCTATCCACACTTCCAACTACCCACCCACTCACTCTAGATTCTAGAGCCTCAGTATAGGATGTTATAACGACATTACAGCTTATCATGATAATTTAAGCGTTGTGAATTATCATGATACTTTAAGCTTTATGGCTTAGCAGGATTATTTAAGCTTGTGGCTTATCATTAAAATTAAAGCGTTTTGACTTATGATAATTCAAGCATTATGGCCTATTAAACTTTTTAAGTGTTACGGCGTATCATTGACATTTAAGCGTTTTTGCTTATCATGATAATATAAGTGTTACGAATTTTCATGATAATTTAAGCTTTGGGCTTATCATGATACATTAAACGTTACAACTTATGATAACATAAGCGTCACAACGTATGATAATTTAAGTGTTACGGCTTATCATGTTAATTGACGCGTTTTGGCTCATCATGATTCTTTAAGCGTTATGGATTATCACATCTCCACTTTTTTTTAACCCTGCACGGCTTATTGGTGATTACAGGCTACACTTTGAGCAATATTTAACTTTTCACACTAAATAATTTCAAATGATTCCAACCCCCGCGCTATTGAACCAAGTACAATATCACCTTGATTTTTAGACACACAAAAAAAAAATCAATTAAATGTTCTTGTTATTGTCTTGTTTATCGAGCACAACAAGACTCACAGTACGTGCGTCACTGGCCAGCTATTTTTGATGTTGTCCACGTGTTGTTTGTGCTGACATATTACAATGAACGACGACACGACGACAATGCCTTGCGTTCATGTTTCCCTTATAATTTCGATGACAAGCGAGGTTCGTCTCAATGGCTTTAAATGAAAAGATTCTGGACATTGTAGTTCAGTCTAACAGATAGGACCTGTGTCTTTGTTAATAACTTTGACATGGGCTGTGACGTAGTTTATATCGCTAAGGAAGAGTTTTTTCTTCGTCTCTAATTTTGCTGGGCTTCCGCTTGTCTCCAGATGGTATCGAATACAGATGGGTTGTGATATTTATCTAATAGGATTTTGGGAATGGTGGCATGTCTCTATTTCATCGGGCGATACCACTCGTTTTCGATGCCATTAGCAATTACAAGAATTCGTGTTGTAAAAAGTTCGAATGGGTACGAGTAGTTTCCCATTAATGTGAGACTTTCCCGTAATTGAGAGTTAGCGGACTTGGATATTTTTTTTTTCCCTATTAAAGAAAAAAAAAAGGGAAATCATTCAATTTGAAGACTTACGTTTGCTTGAGAATGAGATATAAAGTAGAATGACTTATTCCTTTAAGTTAATGTGTGCCAACTATCACAGGTAATTAATTATACAATGTATATGATTTGTTTTATTTTTTAAAATTATTTTCATGCGTTTAAGTTTTTGTTAAGGAAATTGTTAAACACAGTTAACGAAAATGATATTATAAAATACATGTGGTAATATTGATGAACTACTAATGCAATGTCAAGATATTTATCATGCTAACAGCCGATGTTACAAAGTACTTTATATTCTCTGCACAAACAAGTAGACGGGTCTTTTGACGTCACAGATCCAATGATCGTGGCCTGCTCAAAACAATCCAGACATTAATGAACAGATGCGCAGGGAATCGTTACTTCTAATAACTGGATGATTAAATTTTTTATTATTTTTATATTTAAATATGTATCAACAGCTGCCTATGTGTTGGAGATAATGCGTGAAATCTATTTCAAACGTGCATTCAGAAAGGAAACATCTGTCTTTATGGAGTGAGAGTAGGCCTATGGGTGTAGGACACTTTGTTAAAGTTTACTTATAAACAATAATATTCATAACACAGATGAAATAATAAAACCTTGGTCGAAAACTAACTGTAATATATATATATATATATATATATATATTCATATGAGTAATAGAAAAGTCTATCTATCTATCTATCTATCTATCTATCTATCTATCTATCTATCTATCTATCTATCTATCTATCTATCTATCTATCTATCTATCTATCTATCTATCTATCTATCTATCTATCTATCTATCTATCTATCTATCTATCTATCTATCTATCTATCTATCTATCTATCTATATCTATCTATCTATCTATCTATCTATATATATATATAAAAATATATACATATAATGATATTCTATTAAATGCGTGAAATCTATTTCAAACGTGCATTCAGAAAGGAAACATCTGTCTTTATGGAGTGAGAGTAGGCCTATGGGTGTAGGACACTTTGTTAAAGTTTACTTATAAACAATAATATTCATAACACAGATGAAATAATAAAACCTTGTAGTCGCAGACTGAGAAATATAATATATATATATATATATATATATATATATATATATTCATATGAGTAATAGAAAAGTCTATCTATCTATCTATCTATCTATCTATCTATCTATCTATCTATCTATCTATCTATCTATCTATCTATCTATCTATCTATCTATCTATCTATCTATCTATCTATCTATCTATCTATCTATCTATCTATCTATCTATCTATCCATCCATCCATCCATCCATCCATCCATCCATCTATCTATCTATCTATCTATCTATCTATCTATCTATCTATCTATCTATCTATCTATCTATCTATCTATCTATCTATCTATCTATCTATCTATCTATCTATATCTATATCTATATCTATATCTATATCTATATCTATATCTATCTATCTATCTATCTATCTATCTATATATATATATATATATATATATATATATATATATACATATAATGATATTCTATTAAATGCGTGAAATCTATTTCAAACGTGCATTCAGAAAGGAAACATCTGTCTTTATGGAGTGAGAGTAGGCCTATGGGTGTAGGACACTTTGTTAAAGTTTACTTATAAACAATAATATTCATAACACAGATGAAATAATAAAACCTTGGTCGAAAACTAGCTGTAATATATATATATATATATATATATATATATATATATATATTCATATGAGTAATAGAAAAGTCTATCTATCTATCTATCTATCTATCTATCTATCTATCTATCTATCTATCTATCTATCTATCTATCTATCTATCTATCTATCTATCTATCTATCTATCTATCTATCTATCTATCTATCTATCTATCTGTCTATATCTATATCTATATCTATATCTATCTATCTATCTATCTATCTATCTATCTATATATATATATATATACATATAATGATATTCTATTAAATGCGTGAAATCTATTTCAAACGTGCATTCAGAAAGGAAACATCTGTCTTTATGGAGTGAGAGTAGGCCTATGGGTGTAGGACACTTTGTTTAAGTTTACTTATAAACAATAATATTCATAACACAGATGAAATAATAAAACCTTGGTCGAAAACTATCTGTAATATATATATATATATATATATATATATATATTCATATGAGTAATAGAAAAGTCTATCTATCTATCTATCTATCTATCTATCTATCTATCTATCTATCTATCTATCTATCTATCTGTCTATATCTATATCTATATCTATATCTATATCTATCTATCTATCTATCTATCTATCTATCTATCTATCTATCTATCTATCTATCTATCTATCTATCTATCTATCTATCTATCTATCTATCTATCTATCTATATCTATATCTATATCTATCTATCTATCTATCTATCTATCTATCTATCTATCTATCTATATATATATATATATATATATATATATATACATATAATGATATTCTATTAAATGCGTGAAATCTATTTCAAACGTGCATTCAGAAAGGAAACATCTGTCTTTATGGAGTGAGAGTAGGCCTATGGGTGTAGGACACTTTGTTAAAGTTTACTTATAAACAATAATATTCATAACACAGATGAAATAATAAAACCTTGGTCGAAAACTAACTGTAATATATATATATATATATATATATATATATATATATATATTCATATGAGTAATAGAAAAGTCTATCTATCTATCTATCTATCTATCTATCTATCTATCTATCTATCTATCTATCTATCTATCTATCCATCCATCCATCCATCCATCTATCTATCTATCTATCTATCTATCTATCTATCTATCTATCTATCTATCTATCTATCTATCTATCTATCTATCTATCTATATCTATATCTATATCTATATCTATATCTATATCTATCTATCTATCTATCTATCTATCTATATATATATATATATATATATATATACATATAATGATATTCTATTAAATGCGTGAAATCTATTTCAAACGTGCATTCAGAAAGGAAACATCTGTCTTTATGGAGTGAGAGTAGGCCTATGGGTGTAGGACACTTTGTTAAAGTTTACTTATAAACAATAATATTCATAACACAGATGAAATAATAAAACCTTGGTCGAAAACTAGCTGTAATATATATATATATATATATATATATATATATATATATATATATATATATATATTCATATGAGTAATAGAAAAGTCTATCTATCTATCTATCTATCTATCTATCTATCTATCTATCTATCTATCTATCTATCTATCTATCTATCTATCTATCTATCTATCTATCTATCTATCTGTCTATATCTATATCTATATCTATATCTATCTATCTATCTATATATATATATATATATATATATATATATATATATATACATATAATGATATTCTATTAAAGTATCGTTAGTCTAATCTTCTTATCTGAATGCAGTTTTTCTCTCTGACATACAATATTCCCACAACAACGGATCTGTACGCAATACTTACTTAACGATTTGACAAATGATCAAATAACGCCCTTTAACAATTTAACACTGCTACCGAAATAACGTGACTAAAAGTACTTATCAGAGCTTAACTGATTCTATTCTAATGGAATGGATTATCATCAACCCCTCGTTTTATCAATAGGCACAATCACATCCCTGTGCTTTGTAGCTATCCAATCTTCGCGTCAACACAGTATTCTACTTAGTGTTATAGAGAGAAGATGAATGATATCGAACTAGTCACATTGATTTCTGGTTACATTTTAATTGCCGGACAATTGGTCCTTGTCGTCTGTTTAAAACTAAACAAAGGAAAAAAGTGTATTATGGGTTATTGTTTTTTTTTTATTATTGTTGATTGTTTCCAGCTTCGGCGTCCATTGATTGTATTATGTAGGCAACCCCTCGGACCTCACCACTGGATGATACACACACACACACACACACACACACACACGCTTAGAAATGGTCACAAATTAGGGTTGTTGGTGTCATTGCGAGCAAAGCTTGGGGAGAGTGGGTTGGGGGGGGGAAGCTAGTTTTTAGGATCGGTGCGAATATCCCGTCATAGAAAGCCCCTTAATAAGAACCAACCATTTCACCAAATCACTTAATATCGCTTTTACATTTGTTTATGCATTCTTTGATTACTTCCGAGAACTGAGTAGCGCATTACGTTTATTTGTTATTGAACAGCGCTTTACCTACACTTTTGAATTGAGTAGCGGATTACCTAATAAATGTATGATTTAAATAGCGCATTACCTATATTTGTGAATTGAGTAGCGCATTACCTATATTTATGAATTTAGTAGTTCATTACCTTTTTTGTGAATTGAGTAGTTCATAACTTTTTTTTTTTTGAGAATTTTAATAATTAGGAAAACAAAGTTTGTCTAACGTTTTATTGCTGGCAAGTTGCATGAAACCACAGGTGGGCAGTCAACCTTTGCTCTGGTGAGAAACGTTAAACATTGTAAGCATACATATATTATTTGATTGCATACAGATCTATCAAAACATTGTTAAGTATTCAAACCTCTGTATGTTTGATAAAATACGGATCTACCAAAACATTGTAAAGTATTCAAACCTCTGTATGTTTGATAAAATACAGATCTACCAAATCATTGTAAAGTATTCAAACCTCTGTATGTTTGATAAAATACAGATCTACCGAAACATTGTCAAGTATTCAAACCTCTGTATGTTTGATAAAATACAGATCTACCAAAACATGATAAAATTTTCAAACGTTTGTTTTTGTATGGTCGAATACAAATATTCCAGTGATGACATTTAGGAAGTATGTTCAGAATGGTCAAGTTACTTCTTATGTGGAGATAACTCTTGTATTTGTTTGCGTCATCAAATCGTGTTGTAATGTTTAGTTTCCTGTTACTTGTTGAGACAAGAATAATACAATGCCGTCATAAACTGGATTAGGTAGGTACTATGAATGTAGATGAGTACTTCTATGACCTACTCTATTATCTATGATATCTAGACCATTCAAACAGTCGTTTTTCATCTGACGTTGATCACATTTATAAACTTTTAAAGTTTCTGTTGACGGAATATTTCTCAGTAATAGTCCTGGATTAGCCTGTAAGCAATGTAAGCAAAAAAAAAGCAATGTAAGTCATGCAAGCAATTTAAGCAATTGTTCTTGGGATCAGTGGAAGATGGAGCACTGCAGACAAAAATATTTAACCGAAAATATTCAAATTGTTTTTAATTTATTCAATTTATGTTCTCGAAATATTTTATTAATGAACTTTACTATTTATATAAAAAAAGTTCTCTATTTTTTCGCCATGTTTATCGCTTAACATGAACTACAATATGCTCACTGATTAGAAACTTTACCAACTTTATACAACTAACATTAGTTAGTGTCAGGGGATGAAAGAGAATTAATCAGGAATAGCTCAATAGTATGTATTCCCCATAGTGCACAACCATAGTGACTGTACACACTCATGTTTCTAGTAACAGAGATGGTTGATTATAAAAGTACCGTACAAATATCCTCAAGTATGTAATATTTGTTCATTTGTTGACGGGGATGTGTTCTTGAGGAATGTAAAACAACAACTCGCATAATTGAAACCCAGCAGGCAGGTGGTGTGATTTGCTGTCTACATACTAGAATGGTGAAAGAGTTCAGCCTGAGTTATCCGCGGTTTATCTAAGTCTGTAGTAGACAGACTTAAATATCAGCAGTTCATCGATGTAAGATTTCCAGACACAAATATGTGGCTGAAAATTACTTTTTTGAGTGATGTCGCATTTCTGAAAGTATTTGATAAACTTGAACATAATCATAAACATAAACTTGAACATAGTCATGAACATAAACTTGAACATAATCATGAACATAAACTTGAACATAAACTTGAACATAATCATAACATAAACTTGAACATAAACTTGAACATAAACTTGAACATAAACTTGATAATAATCATAAACATAAACTTGAGCATAATCATAAACATAAACTTGAACGTAAACTTTAACATAATCATGAACATAAACTTGAACATAATCATAAACATAAACTTGAACATAAACTTGAACATAATCATGAACATAAACTTGAACATAATCATGAACATAAACTTGAACATAATCATAAACATAAACTTGAACATAAACTTGAACATAATCATGAACAAAAACTTGAGCATAATCATAAACATAAACTTGAACATAAACTTGAACATAATCATGAACATAAACTTGAACATAATCATGAACATAAACTTAAACATAATCATAAACATAAACTTAAACATAATCATAAACATAAACTTGAACATAAACTTGAACATAATCATGAACATAAACTTGAGCATAATCATAAACATAAACTTGAACATAAACTTGAACATAATCATAAACATAAACTTAAGCATAAGCATAAACATAAACTTGAAAGTAAATTTGAACATAATCATAACATAAACTTGAGCATAATCATAAACATAAACTTGAACATAAACTTGAACATAATCATAAACTTGAACATAAACTTGAACATAATCATGAACATAAACTTGAACATAATCATGAACATAAACTTGAACATAAACTTGAACATAATCATGAACAAAAACTTGAGCATAATCATAAACATAAACTTGAACATAAACTTGAACATAATCATGAACATAAACTTGAACATAATCATGAACATAAACTTAAACATAATCATAAACATAAACTTAAACATAATCATAAACATAAACTTGAATATAAACTTGAACATAATCATGAACATAAACTTGAGCATAATCATAAACATAAACTTGAACATAAACTTGAACATAATCATAAACATAAACTTAAGCATAAGCATAAACATAAACTTGAAAGTAAATTTGAACATAATCATAAACATAAACTTGAACATAATCATAACATAAACTTGAGCATAATCATAAACATAAACTTGAACATAAACTTGAACATAATCATAACTTGAACATAAACTTGAACATAATCATAAACATAAACTTGAACATAATCATGAACATAAACTTGAACATAATCATAAACATAAACTTGAACATAAACTTGAACATAATCATGAACAAAAACTTGAGCATAATCATAAACATAAACTTGAACATAAACTTGAACATAATCATGAACATAAACTTGAACATAATCATGAACATAAACTTAAACATAATCATAAACATAAACTTGAACATAATCATAAACATAAACTTGAACATAAACTTGAACATAATCATGAACATAAACTTGAGCATAATCATAAACATAAACTTTAACATAAACTTGAACATAATCATGAACATAAACTTGAGCATAATCATAAACATAAACTTGAACATAAACTTGAACATAATCATAAACATAAACTTAAGCATAAGCATAAACATAAACTTGAACGTAAATTTGAACATAATCATAAACATAAACTTGAACATAATCATAACATAAACTTGAGCATAATCATAAACATAAACTTGAACATAAACTTGAACATAATCATAAACATAAACTTGAACGTAAACTTGAACATAATCATAAACATAAACTTGAACATAATCTCTTACTTTCATACTTTAGTCAAGTTTAACTCTTACTTTCATACTTTAGTCAGATTTAACTCTTACTTTCATACTTTAGTCAGGTTAAACTCTTACTTTCATACTTTAGTCAGGTTAACACTTACTTTCATCAAACATGACTCACATTTAGAGCGGACTGGTGTCAAGCTTGCACTGGACTGGACTCATTTTTAAACTGGTGTCGCCTAGACCAGAACCTGGTACCTCGACCATGTGGTCAGAGTTCCCCAAGATCACGGCCACCTAATCATAATCGCCTTGTGAGTATCAAACTGACCACGGGTGACTACTATCCATAAGGTATATGAGACCCAAATGTTTAAATTGTATTAAGTTTTGTAAAAAGACCACGACTTTATTATCTCTCACAAAATTTCATTTAATATCAAGCAGTGTCATTATATAAACACAACACAAACACTAGTGGCCTTCAGACGTCTGCAGGCAGGACCGTTCCGTAAACTTGGCGGCCACCACAACTAACGGCCCTAGAAGTACTTTTAGGGACCCCCGGGATATAAATGACTTAATGGACTCGGGTTCGTCACAGACAAATTTAACAAACATTTCTTTGGGCCGAATATTTCAAATAGTGCTGTTGACAGCGTGATTGCCTGGGGCCCGAAAAGCACCTTAGCCTAGCCCCCGTCCCCCTCCCCTGACCCCACCCAAAAATAATAAAGTAATTTGTCACCATTCATTAAGCCTTACACTAATATTAGGTTGTTGTTGAGATACCATGTGTCGTGTAGGTTGTTGAGATACTATGTGTCGTGTAGGTTGTTGAGATACTATGTGTCCTGTAGGTTGTTGAGATACTATGTGTCGTGTAGGTTGTTGAGATACTATGTGTCGTGTAGGTTGTTGAGATACTATGTGTCGTGTAGGTTGTTGAGATACTATGTGTCGTGTAACTTAATTCTGATGTTAACGTCTACACGCTCAAACACAATGTACTACATTTGACATCATTTGACTCACATTTGACTCACATAAAATGGATTGAATATTTAATATCCACAGTTGATGTATACACAAGAGCTGTTACAATATTTCTAATGAGGTCTCACATTTCTAAAATGTTGGCTAACGGTCAGTATAATGAGCCAAGACTAAGGGACAGTTTCCAACAAACATTTCTCACTGTGTGAACTCAAGAATGAAAAGAAAAAAAATATTCATCGGCACAATCAGGATTTCAGCTCCAGGGAGCCGAAAAATGAAACAAAGTGTCTAAAATGTAGGTCAGAGGTGACCGTGAGCTGGGCGATTTATGACCGTTATTTAGTGGACAGAGTGAGAGAATGGGGACAACTATGGCCGTATGAGACGAATAAAACTGATTAAATAGAATTCTAATTGTTTGTATAGTTTAGAATTTTGGTCACTCAGAACGTAGCATAACTTCTGACTAGATATGTGAAAATATGCCAGAGTACGTTGGACATTTCTAGATTTTGCACTTGTACATATTGAAAGTCTTTTGACACAAGCATAACACCTGCTGACATACAGAAGAAATTTCATCTTTACATTTCTAAATCATAACTAGCACTTGCATATATATATTTATATTATGTATGTATTTATGTATTATATAATGAAGAAGAGGATATGTTCAGTTATTGAGACATCGTGTTATATTCTTTGATCAACGCCTTTGCTCTTATTATAATGCAGGCTTTGTTAACATTTGACTATAGTCATTATGTGAGTCAAACTGTGCATGCAGTCTTTTCTACGTACAGATGTCAACTATTTGCATTCTAGATTATGAACTTGAGTTTTTTTTTAAACTGACGGTAATACATGGTTTCTGATATGATTTCTTAACAACTAAACGTTTAAAAAAAATCACTGTAAAAATGAGATGTAAGGATGTGATGTAATAATGAGATGTAAGGATGATATGTAAGGATGAGATGTAATGATGAGATGTAATAATAAGATGTAATGACGAGATGTAATGATGAGATGTAAGGATGAGATGTAATGATGAGATGTAATGATGAGATGTAATGATGAGATGTAAGGATGAGATGTAAGGATGAGATGTAATGATGAGATGTAAGGATGGGATGTAATGATGAGATGTAAGGATGAGATGTAATGATGAGATGTAATGATGAGATGTAAGGATGAGATGTAATGATGAGATGTAAGGATAAGATGTAATGATGAGATGTAAGGATGAGATGTAATGATGAGATGTAATGATGAGATGTAAGGATGAGATGTAATGATGAGATGTAAGGATGAGATATAATGATGAGATGTAAGGATGAGATGTAATGATGAGATGTAAGGATGGGATGTAATGATGAGATGTAAGGATGAGATATAATGATGAGATGTAAGGATGAGATGTAATGATGAGATGTAAGGATGAGATGTAATGATTAGATGTAATGATGAGATGTAATGATGAGATGTAAGGATGAGATGTAATGATTAGATGTAATGATGAGATGTACGGATGAGATGTAATGATGAGATGTACGGATGAGATGTAAGGATGAGATGTAATGATGAGATGTAATGATGAGATGTAATGATGAGATGTAATGATGAGATATAATGATGAGATGTAATGATGAGATGTAAGGATGAGATGTAATGATGAGATGTCTATCTCTTATGGACTGTAAACCACTGATAAGACTGTATTTGTAAGTGTATTTCTTTTATCCCCACCGTAACGGATGGTGCAATGGTCATGGATGCACCACGGTGGGTGATTTAGTACAAAGCCTGGCCACATTTATTTCATAACTACTGGTTGCAAGGTACTAATTTTAGGCTGGGTGGACTGGTGATCCTTCACCAGGACATGAAATTTCCGGGTATCTCAGTGTGGATCGAACCCAAGACCTTTAAGTTGAAATCACGTACTATATCCCATCCCCCCCCCCCAGATTCTTTTAGAACAGATGTTTTGAAATGGTGCTCACTCATTGTTACAAGTTTATGCTGTTTACATTTTGTGAGCTACAAAATAAACACAAATATTTTGAATTCTTATTAAATTCAATAGAAGAAACTAGGATTGTTCTACAGTTGTTTAGTATAACTTACTCATTCTAGACATACTGCACGTTATTGAAAACACAATGTGGACACAAGATACTGTCGGAATGTACACACGGTGTAAACATTGCTTTACTTAGTGGGAAAAATGAGATTGCTTTAGTCTGAACTCGTAAATTTGAACGAAACGTTACCCTTATATTTATGTATCTGTACCCGCTTTTAGCTGGTAAGAAAAAAACAATAACCGCTGGGTAAAGATCTCTCCCGTTAAATAAACGGATCTCTAAAAGATCATTTGTTTGTACCTACTTTTAATATCTCCCGTCATTTCAGCATCTCTAAAAGATCATTTGATTGTACCTACTTTTTAATATCTCCCGTCATTTCAGCATCTCTAAAAGATCAGTTGATTGTACCTACTTTTAATATCTCCCGTCATTTCAGCATCTCTAAAAGATCATTTTGTTCTACTTCAGTTTTTAGCGAATAAAGATAGTATAAATTCTCAGTGTCTTCTAAAACATTGTTGTTTATTCCACCGGTCAGTGTGGTGTGGTTTATTTGACGTAAGCCATTAGCCAGTGACCCAATGAGTCACCAGTACCCTCTCAGGTTGCTCGTAAATTTTCAGACTCTCAGATATCAGCGCCAGAGAAAGATGAAAAAAATGGGTTTTTTTTTCGCATTTTATTTCTATGTTTGAACAAGAAAGCATCAAAATATTGCGGTTGCAGCTTCTCCAAACTTGGTGAAAGTTACTTCACTTACCATCCAACTCAAGTTTGTGATAAATGGATGACAGTGTATTTTCGTTAAGTGCACCAACTACAAATTATGGTACCCTTTAAGTCATTATAGTTAATACAACCTCGGCATTCTACAAATGTCTTTTTTCTTTACAGACTAAATATAAAAGATGAAGTGAATTATGGAGATTTGACAAACTAGAGTCTTTCTTCTGGGAAACTTAACATTTTCTTTGCCTGCTTCTTATTAAATTTCGACCGAACGTTGAACAACATTACAAGTTTTCCTGAAAGAAAAAGTAAAAGTTAAGATTAGGACAAAAAATACTGTCACAATGTAACACATAATTAATGAGAATCTTAAAATACTGTCACAATATAACAGAGAATGAATGAGAATCTTAAAATACTGTCACAATGTAACACAGAATTGATGAGAATCTTAAAATACTGTCACAATTAGGGAGCGACCGATAATCGGATTGCTATCGGTATCGGACCGATATTGGCACTATCGGTTAATATCGGATCGGCCGATCGTTGTAGGGAGCGACCGATAGTCGAACCGATATTGGCACTATGGGTTAACTGTCGGGCCGGCCGTTTTTTGGCTGCCGATACATTGTTTGTTTTTTTTTCACAACAGAGTTGCAGAAAAAAAAATCAGTAAATAACCCAATTCTATAACCAGATCAGACAAGATTTAAAAAAAAAGGAAAAAAAAACCCGTACACAGAAATTGTGACGTCTACATCAGAGATATGACCTTGAAACAATAGGATTGGTATTTCTTAATTCTAATGTATGACCTTGAATGATACAATTAGTGAACATCTGTGCGTATATTTTGTTGGGATGGGAAGTTGGGGGGGGGGGAGGAGGAACAAGACTTACGTGTGGGCGAAGTGTCACGAAATATGACAGGGAAGGGGTAAGCATGGGTTGACATACGTCATTAGCTGTAAATATCGGTATCTGGGGGGGGGGGGGGTAAACAAGACACGCGTGGGCGAAGTGTTACAAAATATGTGAACATGGGTTGAAATACGTCATTCAGCACGAGAATAACATGTGTTTGGCATTGTTGTTGCTTAAGGGGCTGTCCATTAATTACGTCAACAAAGTAGGGGGGAGGGGGGGGTCAGAAAATTTTTGAAAATTGTTGACAAGGGGGAGGGGGGGAGGTCAAGAAAAGTTGACGTCAACTTTTTTAAATTTAATATAATTACTTAATAAATAGGAAAATTAAGCAGCGTTTGTAGTTCTGTGTTACACACTCGCTTAACATTTAGTATTTTAATTAAACTAACTATATTCCTACTAATTTTGCCACATAAACATTATGGAAGCCACCTTTTTAAGGGGGGGTAATCAAATGTTGACGTAATTTTATAGGGGGGTCTCTGGAAGTTTGACAAGTTGTTGACAATGGGGAGAGGGGGGGGGAGGTAAAAATCGCCAAAAATTTGTTGACATAAATAATGGACAGCCCCTAAAAAGAAAATGTCGGTATCGGTATCGGTAAAAATGCTGGGGGAAAATATCGGTATCGGACTATCGGTAAAAAGGCATATCGGTCGCTCCCTAGTCACAATGTAACTCAGAATTGATGAGAATCTTAAAATACTGTCACAATGTCACACAGAATTGATGAGAATCTTAAAATACTGTCACAATATAACACAGAATGGATGAGAATCTTAAAATACTGTCACAATGTAACACAGAATGGATGAGAATCTTAGAAAATATGTAAAAACAAAGGCTGCTTAAAATGTATCGCCCTCGAAGATCATTTATAATTTTATTTATTATTTAGTTTTTATTGCATCCATCTTTTCTATTTATTTTTGAATGATTTTTACTGAGGTAAAAAAAAAAGTTGGTGTTTCGAATGAAAAAAAAATCATCTAAAACCTAATTTATCTTTCTGTATCAATTATCGTACAGATGTTGTTTTTTTTTAAATATAAAATAATGTAAGTGCTTGATATTTTCTATTATTGCAACCTCTGCTGGCTTGATAAAAAAGGGTTGTAAATGATTCTGTACTATGTGTATTGTGTGTACTGTGTGTACTATGTCATATGTACTATGTGTACTATATGTACTATTTGTACTGTTTGTGTGCTATGTCATGTGTACTATGTGTGCTATGTGTACTATGTGTACTGTGTGAACTATGTCTTGTGTACTATGTGTGCTATGTGTACTGTGTATACTATGTCATGTGTACTATGTGTGCGATGTGTACTATGTGTACTGTGTGTACTATGTCATGTGTACTATGTGTGCGATGTGTACTATGTCATGCATACTATGTGTACTATGTTTACTATGTCATGTGTACTATGTGTGCTATGTGTGCTATGTGTACTATGTAATGTGTACTGTGTGTACTATGTGTACTATGTGTACTATGTCATGTGTACTATGTGCTGTTTTTTTTTAAGTGAAAGGAGCCTGTCATAAGTTCATCCCTCAACTTGAACCGACAGTCAGTCACTCGTGTAACACAAGAGTATATCAATAAACTGCAACATTCAACATCTTGATGCACAATTTGCAAATGTTTAAACAGCCATATATAACAGCCCATTGAAATATGAAATAGACAAATATTGAAAGTCTAGCAAACGAACTCAAGAAAACGGAAATAAAGACACGTTCTTATGGAGACATGTGCAGCCAATGAAAATGTTGAGTTCTAGTCACATGACACCCCGTGAACCTTCTATTAAGGTTATAACAAAGCAAGGGGCGGAGGAAGTGTTTAATAAGATTCCTGCATCATCGATCTGTGAAGATAATGTACAATGTGAACTCCGCGAGTGCCAATACATCTTTGGAGTGAACTGCGCAAATCTTCGCTGTAGCTGGGACGTTATTCACGTGTAGGACCAAACCATGTATTGGGCTGCCGGACGCCTTAGTGCATATGCGGGCTAAGGGGTGCTCAAATCATGTGACCGTTTGTGAAACCTGACTCTAAAAGTCGGTTAGAACCATAGTCTTTAACTATTTTATCTTATCTCGTGCAGATTTGTATTGTAATGTATTTGAATGAGTAATTATTTTAATATGGTATACATTTTAATAATGTCTGTGGTGATTTCAACATCAGACACCTCGAAAAAAATTGTTTATTTTGTGTTCACAACACTGTACTCTAACATACCAACACACATTTTGATCTTTAGCCACTAAAGGGACGGTTTTTTTTATAGTGCTCTCTTTTATCCCCCGCCATACCCGATAGTGCAACGGCCATGGAGGCCCCACGGGAACTTTCACCATGACCTGAGATATCCATTGGTCCTCACCGGAGATCGAACCTGTCTTGAAACCCATCCATATTTCCCCAAAGACATCATTAGTATTTGTCTGTTCTTAATGAAAGTAAAAATTCCATCTTTTAAACAATTCTTACTTCCAAATATTCAATGTCTTTACAAAAAAAAAAAATATCCTGGCGTTAAAGGGAAAAAAAAATCTACTAAAAATTTAAAATTGAGCTCACACTCACACAATGGGACGACGTGGTCGTGTGCTCACCTAGAGACGAACTAGTTGTTTGTGTCAACACTCGGTGAGTTATTTGCGGACAAAATCAATGTCCAACTGATCACATCTGCACAAGTGTCCACAAAGGCAACCCGGCGGGGGGGGGGGTGACACGCCCCACGGTCGGACGAGCAGTCGCGATGAGTATATTGAGTACAATCGTGGGCTTCTGACTTGTTATTTATTGTCTTATTGAAATAATTTCAGTTTATATTTCAGACGGCGCCCATTCTGTCACTGAAATAATTTCAGTTTATATTTCAGAGGCTATTCACTACACTGTATAATTGGTGTGTGTGTTGTGTGTGTTTGTGTGTGTGTGAGAGTCTGTGTGAGTGTGCCTATGTAAAGGTACCTAGAAACATTGAGAAAAATTTCTCTTTTTCTATTGTCCCCATCACTATATTAGGTAGTCTATGAAACAGTACCATTGATTCCAATATGAAAGCACCATTAGACGAGGGTTTTAGCCTGAAAGTCTTCAAAAATTATCCGGAATCTTTGAATTAAACCTATCCCATTTACTGCCGTCATGAGCCAGATCAGATGTGGTCTGGGGTGGGGGGGGGGGTGTCAGGGGTTGAGGCGGTGGGGCTATTAAAGTCTCAAATAATGAAAATAAAAAAAGACGGTTGTATTTCAAGCGTGGTACGTGGCCACGTTTACAACATCAAATATTTGGTCGTGTAATCATCCGCCAGATCTGAATAAGTAGTCCTAGTTAATTGCCCATTGGTTATTCAAATAAAGGATTCAATAATCATGTTATAGCTGGACAAGCTGATGGTGTCTCGGTGCCCAGCCCACTTTTTTTAATATTCAGCCCCAATAGAAATCTATAAAATGTTTATTATTTGAGTGTCTTGTCTGATATGAAATAGCCTTGTTAGTGACTGTGTCTGTGACATGAGCATACTGAATTTTTAGTTCGTTATTAATTGAGTTAGACCATTTTAGAGTGTTTTGCTGTTGGATTCATAAAACCCATTTAAATACAAGTAGCCAACCAAACCAACCAAATCTACCAAATCTACCAAACCAACCAAACCAACCAAACCAACCAATCCAACCAAACCAACCAAATCTACCAAACCAACCAACTAAATTAAACCAAACCAAACCAAACACCGTTAGGTAAAGATATGGGTGCTAATCTATCCACCTACCTAATATGCCACCTACCTAATGTGCAGAAATGACCTATATTTCACACTTCACAAAGTACGTTTTACCTGTCAACGCTAATAACTTAGCATTATTTTATTAAACAGTAATTAATTCTCTCAATGTTAAAATCAAAATGAAGCATTAAAAAAAATAAGCTTTTATAGAAATGCACTGAAGATTCATTATGTCATTTTGCAGCATAGAGGCAAGTTGGTGTCGCACGATACATCACCTGCGCGCACGTTCACTTCGGCTTCTTTCTTTGTTGGTGTGACACGATACAGCACCCGCGCGCACGTTCAATTCGGCTTCCTTCTTTGTTGGTGTCGCACGATACAGCACTCGCGCGCACGTTCAATTCGGCTTCTTTCTTTGTTGGTGGAACACGATACATCACCTGCGCGCACGTTCACTTCGGCTTCTTTGTTTGTTGGTGTGACACGATACAGTACTCGCGTGCACGTTCAATTCGGCTTCTTTCTTTGTTGGTGTGACACGATACATCACATGCGCGCATGTTCTATTCGGGTCCGTACTTTTTTAATCTCCTACTTACACTTTCTTATCGATATATATATATATATATAGATGCTGGAACTTGGTGCTTTTCACTAGGAAAAGAATT
Source organism: Bulinus truncatus (assembly GCA_021962125.1). Classification (NCBI taxonomy): domain Eukaryota; kingdom Metazoa; phylum Mollusca; class Gastropoda; family Planorbidae; genus Bulinus; species Bulinus truncatus. The sequence goes on from JAGDYQ010000007.1 coordinate 9,714,746, forward strand.
CCGACTTGTTGAATGCGCACCAAATATACTCTCCGTCAAGAAGTGTCTGTTTTCAGTTCTATAATTAGCGTACTCTCAATAAATTGGAAAGAAAATAGTTCAACTAAATAAACAGAGATAATGTCAATTCAAACTAAATAGCAATAATTTAAAAAAAATAAATAATTAGCAAACTTGTATTGCCATGTTCATAACTGAGTGAGTGGCATGTCAAGTTAGATCGTCTTCTGTTTGACATTTTTATGTGTACATGTATTCATTTATATGTACATAAATACAAATGAAATTACAAATAATGAAAGAAAATATAGTCATTGTTATGAATTTACAGTATACGTTCCATCAAAATTAAGCGTAATATGAAACAGCGTTAAACGAGGTTAACTCAACATGTAAATAATGGGGTTAGGGGAAGATGGGTAGAAAATTGGTCAGGTATTTTACCATTAAATTTATTAATTATGTTTTCTATAACAATCAAAAAAATGTATTTCTTAAAAAATATAGAAACATAATAAATGAATATACATATACAAATAAATAAAATTCTAAGTCAGTATGTTTACATTTCAGATCATTCAGTCTCTTCTGTGTTTCCAATTTTCTGCCTTTTTATCAAGATGGTATCTAATGTAATTTGCGTTTTCCTTTTGCTGTTGGTAAGTAAGTGGATAAGGCACCAATAATATCCTGTCTTGTCTTTGAACTTCTGTCAAAATTGGGGTCATTTTCAATTGGTCCATAATATCCGTTATAGTGGTCAAACTGGATTTTAAAAACGCTGTTGAAAGTTATTTTTCATGTTCTTCAGAATCACTTCTTTCAAAATTTTTCTGTTCTTCTTGGTCCGCTAATTCCTTGAGCTCATCATTAGAAAGACATGCTGCTGTTTCGTGCACTTCGACATCTTCCTCATCATTATATTTGTAACTATATCAATCGTTATATTATATACATATTTATACAGTACTTACAGTAACGTCAACAAATGCTTGAGACGATAAAAACTACGTCCGTAAAACACCGCAGGAAAGAAGAAACAGAGATAAACTGGTTCGGATATCATTAAGCCTAACGCTGCGCGTGCAATTTCGGGGAATCCCACAATCCAAATAAAAGAGCGTTAAACCGAAACAGCGCTATACTAAACAGCGTTAAGCGGGGTCTTACTGTACTTGTAATTATTGTTCATTACGGGTTCACAGTCTCCCCGCGGTGGATGGATTTAAATATATAAGCATCAATATTTCGGAGAACATTTTAACATTATCTTAAATATTTATCATTCCCAACAAAAGATTGAAATTTTTATGGTTAAAAAACGACTATTTTCTACTTGACAATATGTTAGCTCTGACATCACCAGTTTTGTTTTTTGTTTATATGTTGCTTTTTTTTGAATTTGCACGTATGCATATATAACTTCAGAAAATCTTAGTTATAATTAGATCTGTTATAGAGTTTAACGAAAAACAAAAAAACCAACAATTTAGACCTATACATTCAAAAGAAGTTAAAATTATTTATAAAGTTTCAGGTATGGTTATTACATTCAAAGGTTAACCTGACCTTGACTTAAATTGAGGTCTAAAAAGTTATGTTACATTGAGTTCTAAAAGGTTATGGTAATTGATGAGCCTGATCAGTCCGAATGAAATATTTAACTTTCCTCTAATTTCGTCTTTTTCGACTCAAGAGTTGGTACCAATCACCGTCTTTGTTGTTGTTTCCTATCAGTCACCGACAAACTATTTCCTTTTGTGAAAAAACTTAAAACAAAAAGTAAACCAGTTTGTTGCTTCCAATTTCCCTACACTTGGAGCTGACACTTAATTCACTTGTGTTAACTAAATAGTATTATTAAAAGACTGATCAAGGCATAATCAGTTTCAATTAAAATCAATATCTTATTAAGTTACTTGATGAAACAAACCAAAATTTCATGTTTACTTTACGTTACATTGATTGTTCCCAACCCCCACTGGTCACTACCTCCCCCTCCCCCCCCAGCTTTCCTATTTTATGATATGTGGTTCCCTCAAGTTGATATAGTACTGATCATTCGTTTAGTACCAACACATAATTTTATAGAAACCATTAGCTCTGTCATAGTCTGCTCTACGGTCTACCGGTTTGACTCTAACCACAACAGTCACTTGTACTCAGTAACACCCATATATCAAGCAGTAGATAGATACAAATAGAACTTGATTTTCAAACGAACGCCACCAGTAAAAGATATAACGACTGACATACCTAAGGAATCTATTGAATAATTTCTTATTTTATACGCTTACATAGGGAAACCCTTGAATGATTTTTTATTTTATACGCTTACACAACATAGGGAAACCATTGAATGATTTCATATTTTATACGCTTACACAACAAAGGGAAACCATTAAATGGTTTCATATTTTATACGCTTACACAACAAAGGGAAACCATTAAATGATTTCATATTTTATACGCTTACACAACATAGTGAAAACATTGAATGATTTCATATTTTATACGCCTACACAACATAGTGAAACTATTGAATGATTTCATATTTTATACGCTTACACAACATAGCGAAACTATTGAATAATCTATACACAATTGACTTGATTGGTCTTTGGGCTGTTTGAGTAAGAAGATTAATTAACTTCATTTTGAGTAGCCAGAGATCGATTCAGATTATATATATATATATATATATATATATATATATATATATATATATATGTGTGTGTGTGTGTGTGTGTGTGTATATTAACCACTTTTTTAGGCTATCCAGATTGCTAGCTATGTTAATATATACGAGACCAGTTTCTAACCTAATAATCACCTGAAATAAATGGGATTAGGAACAGCAAATGAATATCAAAAAACCTTTCTCATTAGCATTCAGCTGCAACAAAGATAACACTTTAGCTGAAAGTAACGCGATGTTGAATTTTTTTTAGAGAAAACACTTTCATGCAATTTTTATTAAACCTTTTAAAATATTAGTAGTCTTTACATACTGGTGATAGCTGACCTGTTAAAGTGAATGGTCAAATACTTAACAGCTGAATGTTCAGTAAGATTGGTTTTAATGTATAGCTTATGTCCTCAGCAGGTGTTTTAGGGTCAATTAATGAACAGTGTAATGGCCTGGTCAGCAATTCAACAACCACTTATAGTGTACCGTGAGAAAAGAGAGATGGTTTCAATGTCAATCCTGATCAAACTAGTATAGGTTATAGTCACTTACTTACTTTAAAGTCTTTTAGTACACTGTGGTCAGACAAGAAAGTGTTTATTAGGCTTGGCATGATTCCAGAAATACTGCCACTAGCTCGTACCATACAGACGGTGTATATTTTTTATGGAGTTTATTACTGATTAATACTGGGCATCGATGGGGGATTGCATCTAGTTTAAACTAACAAAGTGGGAATTGCATTTAGTTTAAACTAACAAAGGGGGGATTGCATCTAGTTTAAACTAACAAAGGGGGGATTGCATCTAGTTTAAACTAACAAAGTGGGGATTGCATCTAGTTTAAACTAACAAAGGGGGGATTGCATCTAGTTTAAACTAACAAAGGGGGGATTGCATCTAGTTTAAACTAACAAAGTGGGGATTGCATCTAGTTTAAACTAACAAGGGGGGATTGCATCTAGTTTAAACTAACAAAGGGGGGATTGCATCTAGTTTAAACTAACAAAGTGGGGATTGCATCTAGTTTAAACTAACAAAGGGGGATTGCATCTAGTTTAAACTAACAAAGGGGGATTGCATCTAGTTTAAACTAACAAAGGGGGGATTGCATCTAGTTTAAACTAACAAAGGGGGATTGCATCTAGTTTAAACTAACAAAGGGGGGATTGCATCTAGTTTAAACTAACAAAGTGGGGATTGCATCTAGTTTAAACTAACAAAGGGGGGATTGCATCTAGTTTAAACTAACAAAGGGGGGATTGCATCTAGTTTAAACTAACAAAGGGGGGATTGCATCTAGTTTAAACTAACAAAGGGGATTGCATCTAGTTTAAACTAACAAAGTGGGGATTGCATCTAGTTTAAACTAACAAAGGGGGGATTGCATCTAGTTTAAACTAACAAAGTGGGGATTGCATCTAGTTTAAACTAACAAAGTGGGGATTGCATCTAGTTTAAACTAACAAAGGGGGGATTGCATCTAGTTTAAACTAACAAAGTGGGGATTGCATCTAGTTTAAACTAACAAAGTGGGGATTGCATCTAGTTTAAACTAACAAAGGGGGGATTGCATCTAGTTTAAACTAACAAAGGGGGGATTGCATCTAGTTTAAACTAACAAAGTAGGGATTGCATCTAGTTTAAACTAACAAAGTGGGGATTGCATCTAGTTTAAACTAACAAAGTGGGGATTGCATCTAGTTTTAACTAACAAAGTGCTGAAATAAGGAATTAAAAAAAAAAACCTTGTAATAATCTTCAACTCTTATGAACTGTATCTAGTGTTACGTATGTTGGGATTGGCCATTTATTTTTGTCATATACATTCCATTTATTACTGTTTTCACACACACACACACACACACTCACACACACACACACACAAACACACACACTCACACACACAAACACACACTCACACACACACACAAACACACACTCACACACACACAAACATACACACTCATATATATATATATATGCATCCACCGTCATACGAAGTACAATGCACCATGCGTTCATGTATTCCTTCTCGCATTACAATACAATGTATATATTCATCACTACACACAACACTGCACTACTTTATTCTGAGTGTATTCCTCCGCTCGAGTTGTACGCTACAGGTTTCATCGCCGGCACTCTGTCTAACCGTTTGGTTCAGATTTAATTCACTTCTTATGGCAGACAGCTCTGGGGTGGGTGGTGGGGGGGGGGGTTAAGCATAACTCATCACAATAAATAAAAAGCGATTAGACTCCCAGTAATTACTCTCCAGACTTCCATCTGGACACTCGTCTGTGACCAGTAGCGGTCATCTATCTTGGTAACAGTCTTCTGCCAGCTTAAGTGCGCTCGGCAGGACTGGCGGTTTTACTGGCGTCCATCCGCTGTACAAGGCTGTAGATAAAGATGGCCCAAGTGCGTGTTGACCAACGCTATTAGCCCCTCACTGTAACTGCTAAGGGAACTAAAATCCTACCAAAATTACGTCATTATATCTTGCGTAGTTTCATGACTTTTTTTTCGGAACGGTTCTTAAATTATGGGTTAATGCAACTATCTGACAGAGCTATTTTTTTTTTAAATATTAGACTAATATGACTAAATGCAGACCTACTTAAACGGTGAGTTATTAAAAAAAAAAACATTAGATTTCCTGCGGCTGTATGATAAGCTTTATTTATAAAAGTCCATCCTTATCATATTGATACTTGAGTATCCGTCTTCTTCCAGAGGCGTCATTAGCAAGGACCATAGCCCCCATCCCATTGATCCAGTTCCATTATAGACTCTATACACATATAGACCCTCCTTATACAAGCTTGTCATAAATTATCTATCCTCCAAGCCTGTCCCGTCCCATCGGCGCTCACAGTTAATTAATGTGAAAACAAAACAAGGTATTACCTGCTATTTATTTCAGAAATTTTATCAACTACGACAAAGTTGCTTGGATTGTGTCAGAGCGGGATTAACTGCATCCCAGGCCACTGCCACTGACATTGGTCTACTGCCACTGACATTGGTCTACTGCCACTGACATTGGTCTACTGCCACTGACATTGGTCCACTGCCACTGTTTACGACAGATTTTTCGAATGGTTCGACGATTTCAATAAACTAGGAACGGATAGTGGCGTTCCAAAGCAGCTTATACACCAGAAGTGTTCTGCTTGAGACACTGCTCACATTATGCAATACACTGCTCACACTATGTAATACACTGCTCACACTATGCAATACACTGCTCACACTATACTGCTTACACTATGCAATACACTGCTCACAATATGCAATACACTGCTCACACTATGCAATAAACTGCTCACACTATACTGCTCACACTATGCAATACACTGCTCACACTATGCAATACACTGCTCACACTATGCAATACGCTGCTCACACTATGCAATACGCTGCTCACACTATACAATACACTGCTCACACTATGCAATAAACTGCTCACACCATGCAATACACTGCTCGCACTATGCAATACACTGCTCACACTATGCAATAAACTGCTCACACTATGCAATAAACTGCTCACACTATGCAATATACTGCTCACACTATGCAATACGCTGCTCACACTATGCAATACACTGCTCTTACTATACTATGCAATAATCTGCTCACACTATGCAATACACTGCTCACACTATGCAATAAACTGCACTAAATATAGAGCCATGCCCATGCTCCCTCTCACACACACAACTAAATATAGAGCCATGTCCATGCACCCTCCCACACACACAACTAAATATAGAGCCATGTCCATGCTCCCTCTCACACACACAACTAAATATAGAGCCATGTCCATGCTCCCTCCCACACACACAACTAAATATAGAGCCATGTCCATGCTCCCTCCCACACACACAACTAAATATAGAGCCATGTCCATGCACCCTCTCACACACACAACTAAATATAGAGCCATGTCCATGCTCCCTCTCACACACACAACTAAATATAGAGCCATGTTCATGGAGACCCTCCCACAACTAAATAAAGAGCCTTAATGTCCATGGGACCACCAGAGCTATAAATAGATTGCAACACCCACTCATTGCTCCCCCCTCCATACATACACACACACACACACTAGCTAAGCACGTCTGACAGTAATCAAAACTCATTAGAATTATAATAGATACGAGCCACCAGAGTATTAGTCTTAAGGTGACAACTGTCAACGCAAAGGTCAAACTATCACGAGTGTCACAATCAAACATGTGAGGCTTGCGGACTGTCAAAATAATGTTCAGATCTAGTACACTGATAACCAAACATTCCAAAAAAAAATATGAACCAAAAATAATGCACGCCTGTCACTGCATCGATCACAAAATAAATAAATCATTATGATAATCCCACTAATGACAAAAATCACAATCTATATAAACAATCACAATCATTCAAACCTCCATTCACCCCATCTTAGCAATGACAGACCTGTCTCTACATAACGTGAGCTGAGCAGAATAGCTGATGTGTGTGTGCGTGTGTGTGTGTGGGAAGGCGGGTCTAGTCAGAGGTTCTCACCATTTTTGCGACTGTACCCCCAAGGGTACGAAAGTATGTCCTCGGTCACACGACTAAATCTGTTAATTTTCATAATGAAATATGATGACCTTTTTAATGAGAAACTTATGCACGGATGAATCATGATGCAAACTAGCGGCATTCTTCATTCAAACTCTTTGGTTGTTTTAAAACGAAAATAAAATGTCGCTGATAACTTTTCCCATACCTCTTGTGGTACGCATAATATCGTTAGAGAGACGCAAAACTAAGTCTAGTCTAGATTCAAATCATCAAATGTTTAACTAAGCCCAGTCTTGATTCAAATGTTTAAGTGCAATCTAGATTTACGTGTTTAACTAAGTCTAGTCTAGATTCAAGTGTTTAACGAATTGCAGTCTAGATTCAAGTGTTTAACTAAGTGCAGTCTAGATTCAAGTGTTTAACTAAGTGCAGTCTAGATTCAAGTGTTTAACTAAGGGCAGTCCACAGATTACATATTATACAGATAGCGCATCGATATATAAATAGTCCTCGGTTTTGTATTAAAAACTCTCGCGCCATTGTTGTTATTCTCTTTTGTTTCCAATGACGCTTTCCATTCATAAAAACACATCTATTTACACCTCTTTTTTGTTGCTTTTTCAAGACATGAAATATGAATAAAAAAGCTTTCAATTTGCTTTATGAATATAAAAAAAGCGATAATATATTATTTAATTCATGAGTTCATGTGTTTTTAGGAGCTTTATATATACAAAATAAACATTTCTATCCAATGAACTGATGAGAGTAAATATGATTAATGGCGACGATGAAAACATGGTTTCAAATCGAGGCTTGCGCAATCAGTATAATATCTAATCTGTGGTGCATTATAGATTCAAGTGCTTAATAAAGTAATTGCAGTCTAGATTAGAATGTTTAGATGCACACTCCCACGCGCATGTCCCTAAAAAAAAAGAATTCATCGACCCCCCCCAGTTTCTGAGTCAAATATCACGGTAGCCTTATAGTTAGACGTGACAGAAAATCGAAATGTCATTACTAGAAACCCCCCCCCAGCCACACCCCAACCTCAGTTTCTCACCAGTCCCCCCACCCCTCCATCAACTACGAAGGCGGTATCATTGTCACTTCAAATGAATTCTCCCCCTCCCCGAAAAAAAAAAACACCGAAATTCTTCATCTCTCACGCTGTCATGAACTTTAATCGGAAGTTTAGCCCAATTATAATTATCGTCCCTTCCTCTCTCTCCCCCCCCCCTTTTTTTTTAATCGTTTATGTCACGACACAGGTCGCGTTGGTGGACTTTCTATAGGGTGGTTGGATCTGTGGTGGACATTGTATAGTGTGGCTGGATCTGTGGTGGACTTTCTATAGGGTGGTTGGATCTGTGGTGGACTTCCTGAAGGGTGGTTGGATCTGTGGTGGACTTCCTATAGGGTGGTTGGATCTGTCGTGGACATTGTATAGTGTGGCTGGATCTGTGGTGGACTTTCTATAGGGTGGTTGGATCTGTGGTGGACTTCCTATAGGGTGGTTGGATCTGTGGTGGACATTGTATAGTGTGGCTGGATCTGTGGTGGACTTTCTATAGGGTGGTTGGATCTGTGGTGGACATTGTATAGTGTGGCTGGATCTGTGGTGAACTTTGTATTGTGTGGCTGGATCTGTGGTGGACTTCCTATAGGGTGGTTGGATCTGTGGTGGACAGTGTATAGTGTGGCTGGATCTGTGGTGGACTTTGTATTGTGTGGCTGGATCTGTGGTGGATTTTCCATAGGGTGATTGGATCTGTGGTGGAATTGTATTGTGTGGCTGGATCTGTGGTGGACATTGTATAGTGTGGCTGGGTCTGTGGTGGACATTGTATAGTGTGGCTGGATCTGTGGTGGACTTTCTATAGGGTGGTTGGTTGACTTTCTATTGGGTGGTTGGGTCTGTGGTGGACATCTTTTTGTGTGGCTGGAGTTTATGGTGAATTTATTTATGGTTGTGTAGTTGGATAATTGTTGGACGTCTCACTGGGTGGCTGGATCTGTGGTTGAATACCTAATGGATTAACTTATCGTTTCTGACTGAAGAAAAATCGACCCTCACTTTGAATGCACTTTCAATGGTGTCGTTGAATCTGTGATGGGCACGGCATCCTATAATGTTTGCTTGGGTTAGTGGTGGCGGTGACTGAAATAAACCCACTACCCCCTCCACCCTGCCGAAAGCCGCACTAAACCCACTACCCCCTCCACCCTGCCGAAAGCCGCACTAAACCCACTACCCATCCACCCTGCCGAAAGCCGCACTAAACCCACTACCCCCTCCACCCTGCCGAAAGCCGCACTAAACCCACTACCCCCTCCACCCTGCCGAAAGCCGCACTAAACCCACTACCCATCCACCCTGCCGAAAGCCGCACTAAACCCACTACCCCCTCCACCCTGCCGAAAGCCGCACTAAACCCACTACCCCCTCCACCCTGCCGAAAGCCGCACTAAACCCACTACCCCCTCCACCCTGCCGAAAGCCGCACTAAACCCACTACCCCCTCCACCCTGCCGAAAGCCGCACTAAACCCACTACCCATCCACCCTGCCGAAAGCCGCACTAAACCCACTACCCATCCACCCTGCCGAAAGCCGCACTAAACCCACTACCCCCTCCACCCTGCCGAAAGCCGCACTAAACCCACTACCCATCCACCCTGCCGAAAGCCGCACTAAACCCACTACCCATCCACCCTGCCGAAAGCCGCACTAAAGCCACTACCCCCTCCACCCTGCCGAAAGCCGCACTAAACCCACTACCCCCTCCACCCTGCCGAAAGCCACACTAAACCCACTACCCATCCACCCTGCCGAAAGCCGCACTAAACCCACTACCCATCCACCCTGCCGAAAGCCGCACTAAACCCACTACCCCCTCCACCCTGCCGAAAGCCGCACTAAACCCATCGAAGAAATTTATGTTATTACCGTTGTGATATGCAGCTGTATCAATATTTATAGTTTTAAATTCCCAAAAGAACCTCTCTGCTTGTACAATTGACGGTTTAACTTTTTAAAGTTTCTAATAATATATTGTAAGTGAATAGTTGCAGGGTTTCCCCCCCCCCCCCCCCGTTTAATCAGCGGACAGGAGCATTCAAAGAAACTCGCAGCACTCTGTAATTTGGTACGACTTGTTTTGTGCATTGAAAATAAACATAAGACTGGAAGGCGTCTTCTACATAATTTAATTATCGTATAAATTTATTCATGCCTGCCAATTTAATTCAATTATACTCTTTCATTAAAAAAAAATATCAAAACCTAAAAAAAATAAAAAGCCAGGCAAATAAAAAATAAAAACATAAAATAACTGAATCGTCTTTTTATTCATTTCTCCTTTCTATTTTATTTAAACTTTCCAACTAACTTTACATATTCATGTATTTTGTTGTTCCAATATCAAATTAATATACGAACGATAATAGAAAACAACAAGAACAATTACAGTTTTCTGAAATGAATTCTAAAGACAATTGCAAGCTGCTATCATGTTGTCATGACAACCAACGAGTGCCACCATGTTGTCATGACAACAAACGAATGCCACCATGAGGCTTTCATTTTCAGTATGAAGTTTCATTACAATTCAAATAAAACGATTAATAAAACGAAGTGGCTACGGGACCAGCCAGCTGGTCCCCGTATTTTTTTTTCCGGGGACCAGGCATATATGCGCATTTTTTTGTTTTCGGGGCTAGGGCTAGGAATAGGGTTAGGGCTAGGGTTAGGGGGTTAGGGTTAGGGATGGGGTTAGGGTGTGGAGCAATATCTATGGCTGGTCCCTGAAAAAAATAAATTCGGAGTCCAGCCATCGCGCATGCGCACATCACAGCCTTAAAAAAATTAAAGTCCGTCTAGAGCGCTAGAGCGCATGCGCATATATCGCTGGTCCCCGGAAAAAAAATACGGGGACCAGCTGGCTGGTCCCGTAGCCACTGCGTTAATACAATTTCATGATTACAACATTGGCCATTTTGTTTTATTCTTACAAGTAAACGTTTCTCTCCGTGTGGAAATGTAAATAATAAATGAGAATGGATATTTCAAATAGTAATAAAATCATTAATTACGATGGAAACTTTTTTTTTTACTAAAATGATTTTCAAACTTAGGGGCTGTCCATTATTTATGTCCACAAATTTTTGGCGATTTTTACCCCCTCTCCCCATTGTCAACAACTTGTCAAACTTCCAGAGACCCCCCCCCTATAAAATTACGTCAACATTTGATTACCCCCCCCCCCTAAAAAAGGTGGCTTCCAAAATGTTTATGTGGCAAAATTAGTAGGAATATAGTTAGTTTAATTAAAATACTGAATGTTAAGCGAGTGTGTAACACAGGACTACAAACGTTGCTTAGTTTTCCTTTATTTAAGTAATTATATTAAATTTTTAAAAAAAGTAACATTGTTGACGTCAACTTTTCTTGACCTCCCCCCCCCTCCCCCTAGTCAACAATTGTCAAAAATTTTCTGACCCCCCTTCCCCCTATTTTGTTGACATAATTAATGGACAGCCCCTTAACTCACAAAACTGAATCATTTTTGTCTTTGAAAAAAAACATGAGCCTGTATAAGTATATATTTTTTTTATTTACTTAACGATTAAAAAGTCTTTCAAGCTAAGTTACAAAGAAAAATTAATGTTGCGATGAGAAAAATTGTGTTGGTGTACCACCCTTAGTCGGACACTTTCCATTATCACAACTCTTTGTTAGTATCTCTGTAACTCACTCACAGACAACATAATTTATTTGTAATAAATCGGACTTACACGGCCAGATGATTTTTACTGAAGTGGTAGAGGTGCAATTGTGGTAGGGAGACAAAGTGAGAAAGAGAGAGAGAGAGAGAGAGAGAGAGATAGAGAGAGAGAGAGAGTGAAAGAGAGAGATTGGGAGTGAAAGAGAGAGAGAGAGAGAGTGAAAGAGAGAGGTTGAGAGTGAAAGAGAGAGAGAAAGAGAAAGAGAGAGATAGAAAGATTGACAGTGAAGAGAAACAGAAAGAGAGAGATTGAGAGTGAAAGAGAGAGGGAGAGAGAGAGAGTGAAAGAGAGCGAGAAAGAGAGAGAGAGAGAGAGAGAGAGAGAGAGAGAGAGAGAGAGAGAGAAAAGAAAGAGAGAGATAGCATGAATGTAGAACAGAGATATAAGGAGAGTAGGTAGGTACTATGAGATACATGATGCTTACTGCCTTATCATATAAAATGAATAAATTATCTGCCTTGGTGTTTCTCTAGTTATCAGTTAATCTTGCCCTTATCATACATCTACCACTAAGAATGTCATTGACAGATTCAATTCAATACAAACAAAATTGAAAATATATATATATATCCCCCCATGTTTCAAAAGTGTCTAATGTTGTGTTAGAATGGAATGTTCATTTATTTTTAGAACTTTGTTGAAAATAAAAAACTATAGTTTGTAATACCACTTGCCTCGGCCAATACTTTAGTCACGTGATGCATTCAAAGTGAGGGTCCATTTTTTCCAGTCAGAAACGATAAGTTAATCCATTTTGTTTGTGTACAAGAAGTTAGCTTATCAACACGAACTATTCAACTTTAAACGATTGCAAATCAAAGCGGACATCAAAGAAGCTGTATGAACATCTCACCCGGGATTGAACAAAGTGTTCTTGTTTATCACTGCTAAATATAATAAAACATATGACATAATAATTCAATGTCTTGGCCGGTTAAGGATGATAAAATTTTGTGCAAGAAATTAAATTGTTGTAAAAAAAAAATATATATAAAAAAAATGACTTGACTTTTGAATTAAAAATATTTTCCCGGGATACATTTTGGGGCGTGTTTAATGAGCCGAAATCCGTCCTGGGTCCCTGGGTCCCGATATCCCGGGAGAAAAAAAAAACCCTTGTCTGCTTTAACTTCACTGTCACTAAACTATTTAATTGTCAAGTCGATTTCTAGTTTGAAAAGAAATTGGAATTGTTTTACACATTTGTTAGATTTCTATGAACTAATACATGGGAACATATCATCATTTTTAATATACTCTAGGCTGTTATAGTTTAATGCATAAACTGTAGTTGCTGACACAAATGACATGGCCAACACAATACAAACATGGCCAAAACAATACAAACATGGCCACACAATACAAACTTGGCCACACAATACAAACATGGCCACACAATACAAACATGGCCACACAATACAGATATGGCCATACAATACAAACATGACCACACAATACAAATATGGCCACACATTACAAACTTGGCTCTCTTATCCTGTACGGACCTTAGGCATTGTGTCTAGGGGGCTATGGCCCACGAAAACCTAAAAAATAAAATTTCAAGTATGGACGTACCGTAATTACTCTTTAGCATAGTCTTTTAGGTGTTTAAATGTCCAGGGCGCAGGACTTACAGGAGGGAGGGGGTAGTTTAAATGGTAGTCTTACTGTACTCTTTGGTCACTTAGCTTTTTTTAATTTACAGACATTTTATTTTTAGAAATAATATATGAAAATGAAAGGGGAGGAGGGCTCAAGTACTGTCCCATGTTTTACAGGAAGTGTATGTGTGTGTGTGGGGGGGGGGCTCAATAAACGGTATATGTTAGAAAAAGTTTACATTTTTATTTTCCTCGAGTGGCCTCTGGGAATCGAGCCTTAATGTAACAAGGAGCACTTTCTTTCAGCCACTGTAAACTCTATCCATAGCACCTTCTGTGAGCCACTGTAAACTCTATCCATAGCACCTTCTGTGAGCCACTGTAAACTCTATCCATAGCACCTTCTGTAAGCCACTGTAAACTCTATCCATAGCACCTTCTGTGAGCCACTGTAAACTCTATCCATAGCACCTTCTGTGAGCCACTGTTAACTCTATCCATAGCACCTTCTGTGAGCCACTGTAAACTCTATCCTTAGCACCTTCTGTGAGCCACTGTATACTCTATCCATAGCACCTTCTGTGAGCCACTGTTAACTCTATCCATAGCACCTTCTGTGAGCCACTGTAAACTCTATCCATAGCACCTTCTGTGAACCACTGTAAACTCTATCCATAGCACCTTCTGTGAGCCACTGTAAACTCTATCCATAGCACCTTCTGTGAGCCACTGTAAACTCTATCCATAGCACCTTCTGTGAGCCACTGTAAACTCTATCCATAGCACCTTCTGTGAGCCACTGTAAACTCTATCCATAGCACCTTCTGTGAGCCACTGTTAACTCTACCCATAGCACCTTCTGTGAGCCACTGTATACTCTATCCATAGCACCTTCTGTGAGCCACTGTTAACTCTATCCATAGCACCTTCTGTGAGCCACTGTACACTCTATCCATAGCACCTTCTGTGAGCCACTGTAAACTCTATCCATAGCACCTTCTGTGAGCCACTGTAAACTCTATCCACAGCACTTTCTTTGAGCCACTGTAAACTCTATCCATAGCACCTTCTGTGAGCCACTGTAAACTCTAACCACAGCACCTTCTGTGAGCCACTGTAAACTCTATCCACAGCACTTTCTTTGAGCCACTGTAAACTCTATCCATAGCACCTTCTGTGAGCCACTGTAAACTCTATCCATAGCACCTTCTGTGAGCCACTGTAAACTCTATCCATGGCACCTTCTGTGAGCCACTGTAAACTCTATCCACAGCACTTTCTTTGAGCCACTGTTAACTCAATCCATAGCACCTTCTGTGAGCCACTGTAAACTCTATCCATAGCACCTTCTGTGAGCCACTGTATACTCTATCCATAGCACCTTCTGTGAGCCACTGTTAACTCTATCCATAGCACCTTCTGTGAGCCACTGTAAACTCTATCCATAGCACCTTCTGTGAGCCACTGTAGACTCTATCCATAGCACCTTCTGTGAGCCACTGTAAACTCTATCCACAGCACTTTCTTTCAGCCACTGTAAACTCTATCCATAGCACCTTCTGTGAGCCACTGTAAACTCTATCCACAGCACCTTCTGTGAGCCACTGTAAACTCTATCCACAGCACTTTCTTTGAGCCACTGTAAACTCTATCCATAGCACCTTTTGTGAGCCACTGTAAACTCTATCCACAGCACCTTCTGTGAGCCACTGTAAACTCTGATCCACAGCACTTTCTTTGAGCCACTGTAAACTCTATCCATAGCACCTTCTGTGAGCCACTGTAAACTCTATCCATAGGCACCTTCTAGCCGAGCCACCTGTAAATCTCTAACATCCATAGCACCATTCTGAGCTACTCCGTAAACTCTATCCCACAGCGCTTTCTTTTGAGCCCACTGTTAACTCTATCCCATAGCACCTTCTGAGCCACTGTAAACTCTATCCACAGCACTCTTCTTTGAGCCACT
This sequence comes from Bulinus truncatus, assembly GCA_021962125.1. Lineage (NCBI taxonomy): Eukaryota > Metazoa > Mollusca > Gastropoda > Planorbidae > Bulinus > Bulinus truncatus. Next base: position 9,730,357 of record JAGDYQ010000007.1, read on the forward strand.
GTAAACTCTCATCCATAGCACCTTTGTGAGCCACCTGTAAACTCTATCCACAGCACCTTCTGTGTTTGCCACTGTAAACTCTATCCACAGCACTTTCTTTGAGCCACTGTAAACTCTATCCACAGCACTTTCTTTGAGCCACTGTAAACTCTATCCATAGCACCTTCTGTGAGCCACTGTAAACTCTATCCATGGCACCCACTGTGAGCCACTGACGTATATCTAACAAATCGGACAGCCTGCCGTAACCCTGACCTTTCAGGCGGATCACGCACACCATTTACTAGATTACTTCAGATCTATGTCGGTGTCCAGCAGCGGTCAGTTTGTATGGAGCACGAGACAAATGCCTTCTTTCATATTTATTTCCCAGAAATAGGCTTTCTAGTTTTTCTGTGGTTGTGATTTGTGTGTCGCGGACACATATTACCGTGTTTGGTGTTGCTTGTATCAAACAGTTAAACAATCTTTGACTGAGGGGGCTGCTTAAAATGATGACGTCATATGGGGGACAAAAAGAGACGTAAATACTGTTTTACTATTCATTAACCTTCAAACTCAATCATGACGTTGCTTTTTCAACTACCCAGCGACCGACATAGTTTAAAATGTTCAAAACAATATTTCTGTAAACAATTCTACTATAATGTGATTGTCAATATTGTCTCTATACACCTCATTGTGTGACTATTTCGATAGTTTGAAAATTGTTGAACGTTATTTTTTTCGAAACTGAAGGTCTCGTTTCATTGAGAATCACTTTTTTTACCGGCAATAATGTATATATTTCTACAGCTTTCGTTCGATTCAGTCAGTAAATACATGGTGAGCTACTGAAGATAGAGTCATTCATTTTATAATTTACACCATTCTGTTATAGACCCAATTTAACACCCTTTTATAGTCTGGCCTATTCACTTTAGACATTTCACATTAACTAAAATAATTAATTCTTTTCTCAAGATTACCGCCGACCTCTTACCATCGTCTGCCAATCACAAGAGAATATCGTCTGCAAGTGGACTTGTCAAATCTCCGACTGTTTGAACCACAGAAGACTTTAGAATTAAATAGGGAATTTTTTTTTATTGTTTTTTTTTTTCTTTTTTAAATCTTAGCTTCATTTCGAATGAATGAGAAATCTTTGGATCACTCGATGTGAGCGTGTATGTCCGCGTGTTTCCAGAAAGTATGTGGATACGTGTGGTCTTTGAAAGTGGGTTTTTTTTGTTTTGTTTCTAACCACCTATAAATGTTAACTGTGGAGTGTGGGGATCTGATGCAGTTTTCTTCTGGCCTGTGAATGAGTCCAAATTTTTAGAGGATTTCCTTGCCAAAATAAAAGAAAAGAAACTTCTCTATAGCCTATAGATTACAAGTAACTTCCCTATAGTTTATAGATGACAAGTCCCCTATAGTCTATAGATGACAAGTAACTTCCCTATAGTCTATAGATGACAAGTAACTTCCCTATGGTCTATAGATGACAAGAAACTTCCCTATAGTCTATAGATGACAAGAAACTTCCCTATAGTCTATAGATGACAAGAAACGTGAGTAAAGATTTATTTACTACGGAGCTTAAAATGGCCGTGGCATTCCGTTTTAAATCTCACTAAGCCTTGTCATTGAAGATGAAACATTGGCTGCTGAGATCATGTGAGTTGTATGGCCAACTATGTTCATTGGCTGTTGAGATCATGTGAGCTGTATGGCCAACTGTGCTCATTCGCGGCTGAGATCATGTGAGTTGTTTGGCTGACTGTGCTCATTTAACGAATCTATTTAGCATTTCGACAAAACTCAAGGAGTTCAACAACCTAAATAATTGTGTGCATCGACATATAAATTACTTTAATCAATTTATTATCTTAATTAGGGTTTTTTCAATGATTGTTCTTTTCTCACTGATTCTTATGTAAAATTAAATTTCAAGCATCTGTTTATATTTGCATTTTTAAATATTTGTATTTATAAATGCTCCTTAAATTCTAAACCTAATTCTTAGAAGATATACAATTGGTAATTGACACAATGTCTTACATACAATGTCTCACATATAATGTCTCAAAAAAACAATGTCCTACATACAATGTCACGTTCTGACATTATTGTTAGCCAAGGTTTTTTTTTTTTTTAGAAATTAATGTATAAATCAATGAAACAGAAGCGATTAAACATGGATCGTTTTTTTTGTCTTGTTTTTTAACTTGCAAGGTATAAAGAGAAAAAAAAATCCCCCGACATTGTTTATTGCAGAGATGCCTATTTAGAAGCTAAGCCTAACTGCACAGAAAACACAAGATTAAACAAAGCGCAACAATTGAATTACACGCCTGTCCAATGTAAATTAAGAGCTGCATGTTTTAAAATGCCGGAAAGGACAAGAGCTATTTAATCTTTGAATTTATTATTATTATTTTTTTTTTACAACTATTTATTTGTTTCCAATTGACCTTGCTTAATTTTTGTTGAAATTCGATGATTATTAAAAAAAAAAGAATTTTCAATAAGACAGCAGTAAAGTAGAAAAAGAAAATTTCGATTCTAAGCTTTCGATTGTCGTCTGCTTCTTGTCTGCTTGTGCATGAGAATGAGGCCATTGAGACGACCACCATCGTTTCATCTGTTGTAATGGTTTATCTTTCAGGAAAATAATTTAAGTTCCTTCTGCCTTGACAGGGAATCGTGGAGGGTGATGGAGCGAGTGAGATGGAGGGAGAAATGAAAGTCAGAGAAATAGTAGATGGAATTTTTGGGGAAAGAAAAATTTAAATTTCTGTCTTTCGGTTTATGTGTGTGTTGGAGAGAGAGAGAGAGAGAGAGAGAGAGAGAGAGAGAGAGAGAGAGAGAGAGATGTATAGATGTATGGTTTTAATGTACATAAAGAATTAATCACTTGTTTACAAGTTCGACAACCTGCTGTAATAATTTTCAATCGGTAGGAACCACCTACCAAGCCTGTTGCGCTAGTTTGTTGTTGGTTTGTTCCCCTGAATATAGAAACTAAGATTTCATTCATCATTTACTTTATGTCAGCTTTTTTTGTGACGAATTGTGTTCTTTTGACAATTTATGAATCAAATGAAAGAACAAATTGTACCGATTTTATTCATTCAACATATTGCACTGCAAATCATTTCACAGCTGTTTCCCATATACATTTTTCAATAAAATAACAACAATAAAAAATCATTTTTTTAAAGAGAACTTTTGATTAGTATATTTGTCATATTGTGAGAGTGTGATTCATTCACTAACTCCTGACTGATCAGACTGTCGGATATCTTTCCTTTGTGCTAATCTGAATGTGCATCGTTGAAACCAATAACGTGATCAAATATTGATGTCTTAAAATTGATTTTTAATATAGATGTCTTAATATTGATGTATTGCAGCTTGCTGAAAATATTTTACTCTTGACAGAAACGTACATTTTACCTTTTTTTTAAAGTTTTCTCGTAACATGAAAGGAAAAAAAGAATACAACATTTTTTTTAGGTTTTATGGAAAAAAGAATACAACATTTTTTTTAGGTTTCATGGAAAAAAGAATACAACATTTTTTTAGGTTTTATGGAAAAAAGAATACAACATTTTTTTAGGTTTTATGGAAAAAAGAATACAACATTTATTTTTAGGTTTTATGGAAAAAAGAATACAACATTTTTTTAGGTTTTATGGAAAAAAGAATATAACATTTTTTTAGGTTTTATGGAAAAAAGAATACAACGTTTTTTTTTAGGTTTTATGGAAAAAAAGAATACAACATTTATTTTTAGGGTTTATGGAAAAAAGAATACAACATTTTTTTAGGTTTATGGAAAAAGAATACAACATTTTTTTTTTAGGTTTTATGAAAAAAAGAATACAACATTTTTTTTTTTAGATTTTATGGAAAAAAGAATACAACATTTTTTTTTAGGTTTAATGGACAAAATAAAATAAAGCTTGCAAGCAAAAATTTCTCTCGACTTTGTCAGCTTATTCTTTGATCTAACAAGCCTTGCGACCTGAATTAAACATCACTTTTTAAACATTTTCACTCAATCAAACTTTTATCAATCGCATTACAAGTTTCCTTCCTTATCTTTACTTAGTAATGCTTCATTCAAAGCGACATCAACATCATAATACAAGTACAGCCAGATGCAATCTCAACTTTTTTAACGCATAAAGCTTTGTTTCTGTTAGAAATATTCTAAAGATGATTATGTCATTTCAGAACTTTTTAAAACGTAAACATAAATAAAGTAAAATGTGTCATTGGCTGTTAACTAGCACCACAAGCTCTTTATGGCACAACATAATGGCACAACATAATGGCACAACATTATGGCACAACATTATGGCACAACATTATGCTATTCTCTGGTAGTTCATTGAGGATATGGCCTGTCTTACCACCCCGATGTGAGTTAGCAAACATTATCTTTAGAGATGCAATCTTTAGATCACTCACTGGGGCAATCAGGCGACGCTATAAGAAACAAGTTACATTTATTATACAACGCAGAAATGATCAAATACATCCTGTAAGTTTTTCAACGATAATTTTCATTATTTTCTATTTGTGTTGATTATTATAAAGAATACATCAATTATAAAATGTCCCTACATAGCATACATTATCTACCCCCCTCCCACAAGCTCCATATCTAATAAATTATAACAATAAATAGGACCCCCCCCCTTTTAGTTTATAAAACATGAAATAAATAAATGAAATATATTATACCTTTCCGCTTAAGGATAAAAAATATTTGTGCAAGAAATGTTACTATTGTGAAATGGAAAAAAAAAATAATTGAATCAAAAGTTACTTCGAATTTTGAATGAAATATTTCTTCCCGGTATCCAGTAAATTCCGGGATAAAAGCATTTTCCCGGGAAGTGTTTAATGAGCGAATACAGGCAGGATCCTGACACACTGTCGCTGAACTCTCTATATTGCTGTATACATATATATTTTTAATAGCTTTTATTTTTTGACGTCTGAGCGTCTCCCTAAAGCTGACCGCCAGGACCCCAGGGCCAGATTGACCCAGCAATCTTTGAACTTGTGTGGTCAGATCAGGAGCACGTGGTTTCATTATGTTCGATCTATTAAGATACGTAATGGATGTCCTATCTAACGGCAATGTACTGGTCACTAGTGAAAGAAGATTAGTAAAATTGAGGTCAATCATCATAAACTGGTGCATCCAGAGAACTCTGTTTCAAAACACGCCCGTTTAACTGTACAAAATGTGTGCAATCAGTACACCAATTGTACTGAACTTAAAATGTACACTCGAAGTATATTTGTATCCTCCATGGAATTTTTTAAAATGTAATTTTTAAGTTTTCCGAAAACATTCTTAGTTTACCTTGAAGATGGTTATTTACTCGCTTGATTTATTTCGTTTTATTGATCTTGTGCCATTAAATTCTTAAGTGAAAAATTTAACGAAAAAAGAGTTCAGAGTTATAGGTCAGTGTACTTCATTCTTACCTAGGTCCATGGGCGTCGCTAGGAATTCTTCCAGGGGGGGGGCAAAAATTTTCCAGGAGGGGAGGGGGCAAATAACAACTTTATGACATTTTTTTTAAATGTAAGGGGGAGGAGTAACTGCCCCCCCCTCTTATATGACATTTTTTAAAATGAATACGCCCATGCCTAGGACCATGTTTATGTACTTCACTCTTACCTAGAACCATGTTTATGTACTTCACTCTTATCTAGGTCCATGTTTATGTACTTCACTCTTATCTAGAACCATGTTTATGTACTTCACTCTTATCTAGGTCCATGTTTATGTACTTCACTCTTACCTAGGACCATGTTTATGTACTTCACTCTTATCTAGGTCCATGTTTATGTACTTCACTCTTACCTAGGTCCATGTTTATGTACTTCACTCTTACCTAGAACCATGTTTATGTACTTCACTCTTATCTAGGTCTATGTTTATGTACTTCACTCTTATCTAGATCCATGTTTATGTACTTCACTCTTACCTAGGTCCATGTTTATGTACTTCACTCTTACCTAGAACCATGTTTATGTACTTCACTCTTACCTAGAACCATGTTTATGTACTTCACTCTTACCTAGGTCCATGTTTATGTACTTCACTCTTACCTAGGTCCATGTTTATGTACTTCACTCTTACCTAGGTCCATGTTTATGTACTTCACTCTTACCTAGGTCCATGTTTATGTACTTCACTCTTACCTAGGTCCATGTTTATGTACTTGTACTTCACTCTTATCTAGGTCCATGTTTATGTACTTCACTCTTACCTAGATCTATGTTTATGTACTTCACTCTTACCTAGGTCCATGTTTATGTACTTCACTCTTACCTAGGTCCATGTTTATGTACTTCACTCTTACCTAGGTCCATGTTTATGTACTTCACTCTTACTTAGGTCCATGTTTATGTACTTCTACTTACCTGAAGTCCTACGTTTATGACTCACTCTATACCTGAGGTCCATGTTTATATACTTCACTCTTACCTAAGATCCTGCTTTATGGACTTCACTCTTACCTAGGTCCATGTTTATGCACTTCACTTTTACCTAGGTCCATGTTTATGTACTTCACTCTTACCTAGGTCCATGTTTATGCATTACATTTTGATCTCAGGAAAACATTTTCATTTCATTTAAAAATATACATCCTACATTATATCATGAATGCAGTTCTATAACATCCTGCTTTAACTCAGTTCTATAACATCCTGCTTTAACTCAATTCTATAACATCCTTCATTGTCTCACCGTTTTAAACACACTACCAAGTTTAAAACGAATCTATACCCACATATCAACCTTCTCCAAAAAATGCACAAGCCGAAACATGTAAATTTTGCAGACTATCAGTCATAAAAAACATCTTTGTATCATATTTTAACACGTTCTCCAGATAAATAAACGGCCCAACTCTGGGACTTTATCGCATTAACAGGAAGATAAAAATATCAGAGTACGTCAAACGATGAAATATTTCTCGTTTATTCCGTACGTGACGGGAAAAGTTGAATAATACAAAAAATAATAGCTTCCACAGGTCGAAGGGCAAATTGCCAGATTAAAAAAAAACAAAAGGAAAAAATTGGACACAAAGATGAATGAATGATCTGTTTGTTTTGAAACGATAACTTTAAACGGTAGTTATATTGAAATGTAATCCATTCATTTCTTTGATGAACTACATAACTCATTTCACTAAACTATCACTTACTCACGCCAGTCTATGGCGAGGTGGGGGTGGGGGTTGGGGAGAGATATATATTAGGTTCCCCCCGACAGTTGACCGAATTTTCGGTAGAAGGGATCCACATAAACAATTTGTGGGGAAACTCTCCCCCCCTCTCCCCCTTCCAGTCCCCAGGAGGGTTGACAACACCTCTGTAAATGACCAAATGTGGTTGCATTAATTTTGATCTCTTTAGTCAATGTCTAACTAAATCTATACCCACCCTCGGTCAGAGACACCTGTTAATTGATAAATCATTTTGTAGCCGATTACTGAACCTGGGGAGACCCGTAAGCCCCCCCCCCATCCCAAAATAACACAAATACAAAATGACACACACACACACATAACATTAACACATTCCACAGAAACAACCTGTCACGCATACAACCTGGCACTCGAACAACATGACATTCATATAGAATGCCACTTATACAACATGACATTCATATAGCATGCCACTTATACAACATGGCATTCATATAGCATGCCACTTATACAACATGACATTCATATAGCATGCCACTCGTAGAACATGGCATTCATATAGCATGCCACTCGTACAACATGGCATTCATATAGCATGCCACTCGTACAACATGACATTCATATAGCATGCCACTCGTACAACATGACATTCATATAGCATGCCACTCGTACAACATGAAACAAATACAGCATGATGCCCATACAATATGTCACCCATACAACATGCCAGACATCCATCATGCCAGACATACAGTATGCCTTACATACAACATGCACTAACTCGCAACCCTTTAGAAAGAAAGTAACGAAACGTTCAACATAAAGCATAAGAAAACAGAATAAAAAACACAGTAAAACGACAAAGAACTCTCTAGCACACATTTGAAACAAAAAAAGGTCTCGGAAAAGAAGTGAATGAAAAGAAAGTCGATGATTGGCTAGAAACATGAATGAATGAGCAGTGTCAGGTAACTTCAAAGGCAACTGTCAATGGACTTTATTGACCAGGAAAAATTGGACAAAGGAAGAGAAGCATGCCAACATTATTTAACCTGACCATTTCATTACAGAATTGGATTTCAGCTGACATTGACTGATTGCAGTCTGTTTTTTTTTTGTTCTTTTTAAAGCTCATTTTGTGATGTAAAATCTTTTGTGATGTAAAATATTTTGTGATGTAAAATATTTTGTGATTAAAATATTTTGTGATGTAAAATATTCTGTGATGTAAAATATTCTGTGATGTAAAATATTCTGTGATGTAAAATATTTTGTGATGTAAAATATTGTTAGCAAAATGATGACAGCATTTCACTAACTCCCTCCCCCCCTGCACCCTCCCCAAAGTCGTTTTTTTCTTTAACCATACATATAAATATGATTCTGGGTAGAATTTAAAAAAAAAAATTAAAGTTTATTCAGGGTATAATTTAAACTAATAAAATTTTGACACTAAATTGTCTTGATTACTAATTCAAATCATGTTCAATATCATATACTTTTTGAATTTCAATGTAAACATGTTTTTTATGAGAATTAGTGCAATTTATTTTTAGAAATTCAATGCAAATTTGATTTCGAACCAAATCTACTATATCCGGTGGAGCTCTCTTACAGGAAATGTTTGCTACTGTTTACAAAATTGCATGCTCTGCAGATTATAATGCGTTCTATATTCATTATACGTCATAATTATATCTTTCAATCTCTCTCCGTATATATATATATATATATATATATATATGCTTTTCAGATTCCTATGTCACATTAATCTGTATATTCTAAACGTTTATTTATTCTACACATTGCAATGTTTTATAGACTTAAATTTGTATAGACTCGTGCGCCTTTAAGATAAAATTTTGTAACGGATGTCAAACTTTCTATGTCTTCATAAGTTCCTGCCGTTAACATCTCCCATTTTGAACTGATTCCTAGCTTGATCTTAACTTTATAGTGCACAGTTATGTGTTGTTTCTTGTTTGTGCTGTAGTTCCCTTCACCAAAGTCAATATTTAATGATGGTCTAATTAGTGTGTTAGAGGGTGGGGGCGATATTCAGAGAAATACTTTGTCAAACGAGTATGGTTTTTTAACTGGTCAGCTTTGTGTGGTCATGTTTTCTTTTTCTTCATTCACTCAAGCCGTTCAATGTCCGGCTTCCATCGGTATTGATTGGTCAAGTTAAGTTATCCGGCGGTCTAATACTGGAACAAGTCATTCTGGGAGACGGTCAGGAGACAGACAAGAGGAGGGGTGGGGGGGGGAGGGGACTGGAATCAACTTATTTACTTAACTGAGCCCAAGAACTTGACGAAAATGGTGATGTTTTCTTTCTTCATACGTGCCAATTGTTGGGGGGAATAGACGGAGATAGGAAAGGGTGGAGGGGGGGGGAAGGAATGGGGTGAGCAACAGGAAGAACAACCACTGACTGTAATGAAAGTCAACATGCTGGTCCGAGTGGTTAACTCCCCTTTTGACAAGCCCTATAGTACCTGTGACAAGCGGTGAGATCTATTCCAACGGACATCAACAGTGGTGGTCTTGTCCCAGATACCAATATGAGCGGGATATGCCAGGGACACAAAAATAATATTTGGACTAATTTGTGTGTTTATGTCTTCAATTGGCTGGGTTTATCGGGAAAGTGGAATAACTCAGATGTACTTTTATATTTTGTCTATCTATCTATCTATCTATCTATCTATCTAGATATATGTCTGTTTGTCCGTCCGTCTGTCCATCTGTCCGTATGTCTGTCTATCCCGTCCATCAGCCTGACCGTCCGTCTGTTTTAAAAAAAGAAAGTCAAATATATTTAACTGACTTGTATGTCTGTATCAACTTTATTCAGTCCATCTGATGGTAGGTAAAATAAAACAAATGGTCTAAGGCCGATGTTATGAAGCAACACAATAAAAACATTTTTTTTTGTTTTAGAAATGTGGGTAAAAGTAATACATAAATAGTTACAGTAATGTACTTGTTAATCTTTCCGACAGATGGGGTAGGCACCGCTGTCCATGGTGCCAGAATAAAAACATCCTTTATCTTGCCGTTCTGGCCGATGGTACACACACCCTTCTGGTCTGGTCAGTCTGGCCGATGGGCAGTACACACACCCTGTTGGTCTGGCCGGTCTGACCGATGGGCAGTACACACACCTTGCTGGTCTGGCCGGTCTGAGCAAGTACTAAAATCATTTTATTTTCTGCCAATTTTCTATCTATGTATCTTCTTTTTTCTATCTATCAATATTACGTCTTTCTACTGGTCATTATCTGTAAAAGTTAAATTTGATTTTTAGACGAATAAAGTAAATTGGTTTTCTATTGTTACGGTGGTATTTCAAGCTGATCAAATGTTAATTTATAAATTTAACTTAACTTACACACATATACATATATATATATATAAAATAAACAAACTCTGTGTAGTTTATGGCATAAAACAAATTTATGAAATGTACTAATTCAAAGACAAGAGATTTTTTTCTACAACTATCAATAAAGCAATTATTTGTAGTTACTATTAGTATGATTGTCAACATCGCTCTATTTATATCTAACTACTAAGCCTCAGTTGCTCTCTACACTTATACTGATGACGACAACACATCTAGCGTCATCCTAATTCTTTCATCTCATTGGAAGACCACCAGTAAACTGTAAGTAAATTAATTAGGATTCATCTATTTATATGATTCAGTGGTTCTTCCAATGAGAGAAACAAAAAAGAAATAACAAATACGCTCCATTACTGTAAATCCTACAAGCTACATACATATACTTCTACCATTGTATTAAGCTACAAAAATATACTTCTACCATTGTATTAAGCTACATACATATACTTCTACCATTGTATTAAGCTACATACATATACTTCTACCATTGTATTAAGCTACATACATATACTTCTACCATTGTATTAAGCTACATTTGAAAGTAGATAAAAAAAAATATTGAATGCATCAAATCGGAGTGTCCACTTATTTTTTACTCTTATCCTCTGTCATACAAAGAAAACAATCATTTAATGAAAACAATCATTTAATGAAAACAACCATTTAATGAAAACAATCATTTAATGAAAACAATCATTTAATGAAAACAACCATTTAATGAAAGCAATCATTTAATGAAAACAATCCTTTAATGAGAACAATCATTTATGAGAACAATCATTTAATGAAAACAATCACAAACACTGCGTCTTTACCAACAGCGATATCTTTTTCAATTATACATATTTTAATTTCCTCTCCTTGCAGTTGATATTTTGAATCCCCGACTTTACATGACGACACCAGGGCGGCGCCAGTCTCAACTCTGCTGACGATCTTTCCAGCTATAACGGACAAGCCTTCCTCCCGGGGGGTTAGCACGGCTCGTCCTGTGGCGGCAGCAGCGCGGTTCACTTGGAGCGGGTGAATGATGGTGGAGGAAATGGAGCAGCTCTTTAGTGAGAACACGTCCATGGCGACCTTCACCTTCATGCACAACGGCACGTCCGGGTTCAACGCGACCGCCAGCCCGGGAACCTCCGTGCATGACCTCGAGTACAACTTCACCATGAGGCTGGCCATCATGTACGTGCAGATCATTGTGGGCATCATCGGGGCCGTGTTGCTGTTCTCTTACATGATCAGGGCCCGTAGGTAAGTCAGGTCAACACCCGCGTCAAACACACACACACACACACACCCTTGCTCTATCAACAGCTTATATATATATATATATACTCACATTTTAAACATGATGAGTCCTTCTACTGGATTGGTGAGTTAAGCGGCATCTTAGGGTCAATAACCAATTAGCCCCCCCCCCCTTTCCCAGCCCAGTAACGTAGGAAGTTACTGTGGTTTGTGCATGCTCACTGGGCGCTGAATAAGGAAAGAGAGCTGTATATATATCTATATCTATATATATATATATATAGAGAGAGAGAGAGAGAGAGAGAGATATTTGCACTTTTCAGATTGGAAAGAAAGAGCCAATACTCACACAGGGCATCACAATAGCTAGCCACAACTCTGCCCCCCCTTCCACCCCTTTTCATCTCTTTTCAGTACCGATTCTAATAAACAAAAATAACATATTGGGACCGAAAAGTTACTTTGGCCTTGGACTCCCACCAAATATCTCTGGGTATCTGCCTGGTGCTTTTAAAAAAATAACACCAAACAACGGCTACGTAAACAAGCTTGCACATGTACTCAGATAAACGACTTCTTACAGCATTAGACGTCTGCTCGACACATGTGTTATAAGGCCTGACACGCGTGTTATTACAAAACATATATGACGTCACTGTAGCATTTTAACGTTTTACTTCAGTCTTTTCTACAAAATGCATGCATCCCTGCCATATCAAAGAAACCATTTTTTTTTTTACAACAATATAAACAACTAAGTGATCTTATTACACAACCCTCCTTACAAAACACAGATGTTCTTGTTGCAGTGAACATATGCTAGTACGTAATAATTAAAATATAAAGGAAACATTTTTGTTTACTTAGATCACAAACTGAGAGTCAGCTGACAAAGTATATTTCTAAAGCTAATTACAAAAATATTGAGATAATATCAAAGACAATTTAAACATGTATAAATCAGCCATTAGATTGAGTAAATCAGCCATTAAATTGAGTACGTCAGCCGTTATATTGTACAAATCAGCCATTAAATTGAGTACGTCAGCCGTTATATTGTACAAATCAGCCATTAAATTGAGTACGTCAGCCGTTATATTGTATAAATCAGCCATTAAATTGAGTACGTCAGCCGTTATATTGTACAAATCAGCCATTAAATAGTGTAATTCAGCCATCTATATTGGTGTCTTTATGAACTGCATTTAAAAGGCACAGGATTCTTTAAGACAAATTTCTCTGATGCGCGGCGAAGATTAAACATGAAACGTTAACATAAGATTAACTCATAAATCTCATGGAGAAGCTCAGATTGAATTAATTAATCCATTTGATTTTTACAACCCATCCAATTTCTTTTCTTACACTTAAAAACAACAATAAAAAAAAGACACTGTATGTTTGTTTCATTTCAAAAAGTAATATCTGACGGTATTCAATCACTGTGTGACGAGGGGCATGTTACTCTAGTTTCGGCCCATAAAATGTATTAGGTAATTATAAAAGGGGTGGCTCCGATGACAGACGCACTCTGATTTTTTTATAAAGTAAACAATGTTTCATTGAGTCAAACCAAAATCAATTTATCAAGATCAAAAGTAAAAAAAAAAAAACAAACATAAAAAATAATGAAATACATAAAAGTATCAACTGGTTCATAAGAAACCGTTCAAAACACAACATACAGTCACGTGCGGCTCCAATAGCCACAGTTGTCCACCCTGAATTATTACGTACAGCCGCGTGCGGCTCCAATAGCCACAGTTGTCCACCCCTGAATCATTACGTACAGCCGCGTGCGGCTCCAATAGCCACAGTTGTCCACCCTGAATTATTACGTACAGCCGCGTGCGGCTCCAATAGCCACAGTTGTCCACCCTGAATTATTACGTACAGCCACGTGCGGCTCCAATAGCCACAGTTGTCAACCCCTGAATTATTACGTACAGCCACGTGCGGCTCCAATCGCCACAGTTGTCCAACCCTGAATTATTACGTACAGCCACGTGCGGCTCTAATATCCACATTTGTCCACCCCTGAATTATTACATAGAAAAAGTAAATGAAACCATCTGCCGAAAGACTAAACCAATGATGCAATGATTTTTTTGTTTCCATCTGCAGTGTTATTGATCATCCATCAACTAAAAGGTAGGTTTAGTTCATTGCAATCTCTCAACGTAGGTCGCCTGTGTCTCTCTTCATGTTTTTTATACGGTGGTTTTGCTTATGGAGTGCTTTAGGGTTCTTTTTACTTAAAGTGTACATTATCTATTTGTAGTACTAACACAAACAAAGTCACTCGCTCCTTCTTCTCTTTATATTTAGTAGAAAGTCAACTAGATAGTAAACCCTTACTCTCTGTTCTCTTTGTTTAAATTTGGAGATTGAAAATGTCTAGAGTGCACGCTTTTGAATTATATTCTGTTCTAAATACCTCATATATATATATATATATATATATATATATATATATATATATATATATATGTATTGCTATATATCAATCGCCTAATTTGAGTTCCATGATATATGCACAACTATAAGTTTAGTTATTGCCTATTAAAAAGTCTTAAAACAAAACACCAATAGATTCTTCAGGAAAAAAAAATACGCCTGCTTAAAGCAATTTTATATTGAAATTCTCCTCTCTTAAAGATTTGCGAGTGTATTTAAATATGACTTGAAGCCAGTTGAAACCGCCATGTTAATTTACAAATTTGAAGAAATCGTCCAAAGTAATTTATTTAGAGATTTTACAGATCTTCGATGACGTAAATTATTTTGAATTAAGCGATGTGAATCGGATTTTCCCAAATTGTATACACGTATTTGCTATCTTAATTCCTTTAATTCTTACTTGACATTCAATACCACGGTGATAATTAAAACAAAATGACGTAATTAGCTTGAATTGATTGTAGTTAACTTAAGTTGTTGGCCGAGTGGTGTAGATGCTCGACTGCCGACCTGTGAGTCCTGGGTTCGATCCTCGAATAGAACCAGCATTTTTCTAGGTCTTAATGAAAGTTGGTTACAGTCCCACACCCCCCTCCCCCCACTCCCCAGATTTAAATGAATACCTGACTTAAGTTAGGGAAGTAACCACACAGTGCCTTATAATGCCGAGGTAACAGAAGCAGAAGAATTCTACACTTCATCTTTCCATTATTTTTTTTTTAAGTTGTTTACGATTTAGATATTTACTTCATTTCTTGTAATCAGATTAAAATATGGCTTTCTGACTGGTTTAGCAGGCTTTGTTTGAGTAGTTTATTATTAATACGAGCATTTAGTCAGCCTATTGTAGTGTGCAGTATAAAACACATTGATTGCCTTCATGTTCTAATCTGTAGCCTGGTGGTTGTGAAGAATTTTGATTTTGTTCGTTTAGTTTCCATAGTTTTTGTTTGCTGTATCTCACTATCTTGTTTCCTGGAATTAAAAATTTCTTTGTAAAATTCATTTGCTTTTAGTATAGCTAGTAAGTTTTTAAGATATTTATTTATGTCATACTCTTGGTTAACAATTCATTTAGTTAAATAACTTCTCAGATTTTTGTGATAACTGAAAACATTATTATCTAAGTGACCATCGATTTTTGTATAGTTTACAAATATTCTCATTTAGACATATATAATTCATGACTTTCATAAATCAGCACTGTACAATGCACTGAACGTAACTGTAAGTCATTCTGGCTGTTACATTTTGACGTTTCTTGGATACAGTAAAAGTAATAAAGGAACATTTTTTGCTAAAGCTAAAAAATAGTGTACAAAATGAAGGTTAAGCCATAATCCATAAATATTAAATAAGATGTCACTGATCCAAATGATAATACGGCTAAATTGGATTTAGGAGGCACTTAAACGCAATTCAAAGTGCTCAACTTACATTTAAATAACACATTTGTTTTAATGTTTTGTAAGTGAGCAATAAGTCAAAATTTGATCTTCTCATCAGAATGCTTTTGTAAATAAATTGTGGTAAATGTCACATATGTAAAAGAGTAGATTTTGTGGCAGTGAAGAACACATCGTTGTGACAGTGAAGAACACATCGTTGGGACAGTGAAGAACACATCGTTGGGACAGTGAAGAACACATCGTTGTGACAGTGAAGAACACCTCGTTGTGACAGTGAAGAACATCTCGTTGTGACAGTGAAGAACATCTCGTTGTGACAGTGAAGAACATCTCGTTGTGACAGTGAAGAACACCTCGTTGTGACAGTGAAGAACACATCGTTGGGACAGTGAAGAACACATCGTTGTGACAGTGAAGAACACCTCGTTGTGACAGTGAAGAACACATCGTTGGGACAGTGAAGAACACCTCGTTGTGACAGTGAAGAACACATCGTTGTGACAGTGAAGAACACCTCGTTGTGACAGTGAAGAAAACCTCGTTGTGACAGTGAAGAACACATCGTTGTGACAGTGAAGAACATCTCGTTGTGACAGTGAAGAACACCTCGATGTGACAGTGAAGAACACATCGTTGTGACAGTGAAGAACACATCGTTGGGACAGTGAAGAACATCTCGTTGTGACAGTGAAGAACACCTCGTTGTGACAGTGAAGAACATCTCGTTGTGACAGTGAAGAACACCTCGATGTGACAGTGAAGAACACATCGTTGTGACAGTGAAGAACACATCGTTGGGACAGTGAAGAACATCTCGTTGTGACAGTGAAGAACACCTCGTTGTGACAGTGAAGAACACTTTAAAGTCTTCTCTCTCTCTGTGTGTATATGTATCACAGTGCTTTTAGCTGAAGCTCTATGTAGATTTAAAATTTTGTTACAGCCGTGAACTCTGTTACGACCTATCACCTTTTCAAATTCTAACATATCGGAAAAAAACCCACCAATAGTGACAAAATCAGAATTGCGTTCATCGAGATTTATTAAAACGTATACGCAGACATTTTTTTTCTAAGCTGATTACAAGCGAAAGACCTAAAAGCGTAGCAGTGAGAGAGTGGAGGAAGAAGACCACGGATCGGGAAAATGGGCTGTAGAGCCAAAGGAAGAAGAAGAATTACAATTGAAAACTAATCATTTCTAATTGATATATATATATATATATATATATATATATATATATATATATATATATATATAAATCTCGATGAACGCAATTCTGATTTTTGTCACTATTGGTTGTTTTTTTCCGATATGTTAGAATTTGAAAAGGTGATAGGTGATATATATATATATATATATATATATATATATATATATATTAGTGGGACGGATGGCCGAGTGGTGTAGATACTCGACTGTCAACCTGAGAATCCTGGGTTCGATCCTCGGTGAGGGCCAAGTCGTCCCACAAGTCCACCCAGCTTTAAATGGGTACCTGACTAAAGTTAGGGAAGTAAAGGCGGCTGGGCGTTGTGCTAACCACACAATCCCTTCATATGCCGAGGTTATAGAAACAGATAAAAACTTCATCTGCCGCGATGGCCCATTAGGGCTAAGGGAACTTTACTTATATATATATATATATATATATATATATATATATACTAACTGCAGTATTTTCAGAAAATAAATATGAAAATAGTATTTATGTATCACGACTAAAACCAATCATTTCTAGGAGAAAACGTAAAATCAAAAGCCCATTGATTATTGAAAATATAACAAAAAAAAAATACGCAATCAATGAAAAGTCTGTTTTAATAGTAACATAAATGAGTTAATTTTTTTATTGAGCTTGCTTTTTATAATGCAGCTATTTTCATCTACCGTTAATTAATTGATATTATATTTAATGAAAAAAGTTGTTACTGTTAACCTTACTTTATTACTTATGATTAAATACAAGGGTTAAACCATTTCAGGGGTGTTGAATGCATGCAATACTCAACCTTTCAACTACCCAGGAGCCGCAATGGAACAAGAAGTCGCTTCCTGGAGAGGGGTGGGGGGCCCAACCGGGTGTAAAACAGGACTAACTACTAAATATCCAAAAAAAAATCATAAGATAGCAGACTCACATTTATTATAAACATCAGTAGGTATGTGATGGCAGACTCGCATTTATTAAAAAGGCTTCAGACAGAGGGTCACTATGATGAGTCCCGAGTTGTTAGCGCCCCCATCTTAACTTAGCATTATCTAGTGCACGTGAAACTTAATCAGCACATACACCACAACTTTCATTTTTTTTAAATGTCGTGTGTATAGATATTATTATTTATCAAATGTTATATGCATAATAGTTATTATCTATCAATGTTATGCACATAAATAGTATTATCTATCAAATGTCAGGTTCATAATTATTATTATCTATCAAATGGCATGTGCATTATTATTATTATTATTTATAAAATGTCATGTAAAATCAGACAAACACTTAAAGACAATAAACATTTTGAGTTTTAAAAAAATATTTCACTTGACTGGACTAAAAAAAAAATCAAGAAAGTCGACCATCTTTAACGGAACATTTTAAAGGGGAGACAAACTTTTCCGTTAAGTCTAATCATATTTAAGCCGTTTATTTAAAAAAGAGCCAATTGCAAACTTTCGATAAGAGACTTTTCAGACAGCCCGGGGAAAAGCAGTGAATGGGGTATCGCTGGGGGAGGGGGGAGAGAAGGTCATTTTAGTTTTGTTTGTTTGATAAACAACCGAGAAATAAAAAAAAAATCCAAAATCTAAATTGATAACAAAAAAAATTGATGTATGCCTAGATTCAGTTCAATATTAAAACAACCAAAAAAAAAAAATTTCTAATAAGATTTTGTCTAGAATATTTTGCTACAGAATGGTGAGACGATTTCTATTGGCTTAATCCTGTTTAGTTTTTTTTTTTTTGTAGGGTTATTATCCCTTTGAATACTTGCATTGAAAATTATTATTTTTTTTATTT
This sequence comes from Bulinus truncatus, assembly GCA_021962125.1. Classification (NCBI taxonomy): domain Eukaryota; kingdom Metazoa; phylum Mollusca; class Gastropoda; family Planorbidae; genus Bulinus; species Bulinus truncatus. The sequence continues at coordinate 9,749,140 of JAGDYQ010000007.1, forward strand.
TATCAAATTAAAAGATTGCATTCACGACTTCTATTCGTAACTTTGTGAACATAAAAAAAAAAAAACTTATTTAAAATTAAAAAAAAAAAAGATGTAAATAAAACTTTAGATTAAAATAAACTAAATCTTTAGTTGAAACAAAATATTTGAAGAAACTTTGATGACTCAATAAAACTGAAGCGTGTGCACCAATACCAGATGCATTTCCTTTTAATGTACAGTTCAATGACACATAAAGGGACATCATTCTGAGTATACTTCGTTTAAATTTACAATGAGCTAACTCTGGAGACATACTTAGTTCTGAATATTTTGAGGATTTAATTTGGTGACGCCATAATTACGATTTCTTAATGACGCCATTGGTTTAATTTTATTTTTAATTTCTATTTTATGTTAGAGTATATTTCTACCCCCCCTCCCATTACGGGCTGTCCGGCTGCACTAGATGCCGAACTAAGTAGGGGCATGAAAAAGAGCACTGTTAACGGTTTTTGCACTTTTCAGATTCTGGAGGGAGGGCGCCAAAATGTAACTCACTCGCACAGGGCGCTACAATAGCTAGCTACGGCTCTGCCACCCACCCCCTCCCCACTTTCCCTTTCCCCATAGATCATTATTAACTATACATTTAAAATACATTTCTACAATGTATGGAAACTATTCGTAACAGGGGGGGGGGGGGTCAATACTCCAGTCAGAGTACTTATCATAAGTCTGGTTACCAGCACAAAGTTTACAGGTTTTTTTTTGTTCACCTCCTATGTATGTATAAAAAAACCAAAAGAGCTATTGCGCAGATCATCTGAAATTTTCTCCACAAACACTCTTTCTGCATTCAAACCCCACCCCACCACACTTCATATAAAAAATTACTAAAGAGTTTTTTTTTCTTTATCTACAAGAATTTAATGAATTGAAAAAAAATGATTTGTTAAAAAAAAGTATATTAAAACATTATTTAAAATGATTTGTTTGATATGATAATACCAACACGTACCGCTAGTCCAGCTGGTAATATCAACACACTTACGCTAGTCCAGATGGTAATATCAACACACGCACCACTAGTCCAGATGGTAATATCAACACGTACCGCTAGTCCAGCTGATAATATCAACACACTTACCGCTAGTCCAGCTGATAATATGTAATTATCACATAAATAAATAACTTAACACCTCAGCATGGCAGTCAACAAGATGAAGATATATTCACTTCTCTTCCCTTGTCTGCTGAATACATCTGTATCGATATATTCACTTCTCTTCCCTTGTCTGCTGAATAGATCTGTATCGATATATTCACTTCTCTTCCCTTGTCTGCTGAATACATCTGTATCGATATATTCACTTCTCTTCCCTTGTCTGCTGAATACATCTGTATCGATATATTCACTTCTCTTTCCTTGTCTGCTGAATACATATGTATCGATATATTCACTTCTCTTCCCTTGTCTGCTGAGTAGATCTGTATCGATATATTCACTTCTCTTCCCTTGTCTGCTGAGTACATCTGTATCGATATATTCACTTCTGTTCTCCTGTCTGCAGAATACATCTGTATCGATATATTCACTTCTGTTCTCCTGTCTGCAGAATACATCTGTATCGATATATTCACTTCTGTTCTCCTGTCTGCAGAATACATCTGTATCGATATATTCACTTCTGTACTCCTGTCTGCAGAATACATCTGTATCGATATATTCACTTCTGTTCTGTCTGCTGAATACATCTGTAGCGTAAGTCTACAAGCGAGAAGAGACAATAAGACGTTGTATTACGTATTATATATGTTTTTATGCCACATGAAGGTCAGACAGCAGGCATGTTATCAATGGTGTCCTAGAGTAGTATTTGTGGCTTAAAGATATGAATGAATTGATCAGTTTTACGAATGAATTGATCAGTTTTACGAATGAATTGATCAGTTTTATGAATGAATTGATCAGTTTTACGAATGAATTGATCAGTTTTACGAATGAATTGATCAGTTTTACGAATGAATTGATCAGTTTATGAATGAATTGATCAGTTTTACGAATGAATTGATCAGTTTTATGAATGAATTGATCAGTTTATGAACGAATTGATCACTTTTATGAATGAATTGATCAGTTTTATGAATGAATTGATCATTTTTATGAATGAATTGATCAGTTTTATGAACGAATTGATCAGTTTTATGAACGAATTGATCAGTTTTATGAATGAATTGATCAGTTTTATGAATGAAGCTGAAATGTTTTCTCCACAGTGTGAACGTTGCTTGATAAATAATGACGGTTGGGAAGCTGTTCGAGTTTTATTTATTATATTTAATAGAGAAGTGTTAATATGTTTCTTGTTATGTGAGTTTTCAAGAACATATGTATTACTACTGCTGTACATATTGTAATAGGAATAGTACAAATACAAATTTTAAACATCCACAGCTGTATATATTAAAAGTAAGTATTAGGAAAACTGTTATAACTAACTATATAAACCATATTAGCGACAATTACAACATAGCATGGTATTCTATACAATAAGTCACAGTATATGAGCAATCAATTTACCCTCAATGGTGCGTATTATAGTTGTACTCATTTTATGTTCAAGTGTACAGAAGTTAGTATATTGCCACATTCTTATCTTTAAATCTGTTGTCTACTTCTTTATGATTTTATATACTAATTAAGGACTTTTTTTCGAACTATTTAATTGTCACCAACAAAAATGGGCTCACACCCTAGAATATTTACATACATTGTCATACATTGAAGCTTCATATACACATGTTGCGAAATGAAAATATGTTACAGGTTATTACAAACTACACACATACCAACACGTGTGACACATGTGTGTATGAGCTACATAATCACACACATATCAACACGTGTGACACATGTGTGTATGACCTACATAATCACACACAACAATACGTGTGAAACATGTGTGTATGACCTACATAATCACACACAACAATACGTGTGAAACATGTGTGTATGACCTACATAATCACACACAACAACACGTGTGAAACATGTGTGTATGACCTACATAATCACACACATATCAACACGTGTGACACATGTGTGTATGAGTTACATAATCGCACACAATGTTTACATTACGCCCTTCAATGAACAAAACGTAAAAAAAAAAACAATTAAAATTTTTCTTTAAATCTTTTTACGGCCGCCATCTCAACTCATTCAATATTCTTGACCCCACAGCAGGATCAGCTCACAGATCTTGTGTGTACATATCTCAACAGTGACGGCCCTCCCCCTCCCCGCTCTATTCCCTACTCCCACCCTAACCGCCATATCTCAAGACCCCCCCCCCCACCTCAGTGTTGATGAGCCCTAGACAGAGGAAAGAAAAATCACACGCAGAATCAGAAATATTGTCCAAATCCAGAGACAATGAATGTAGTTAGCTCCATTGAGTTTAGCAGCCACTGTTCAACTCTCTAGGGATGACTTCCTGCTCTGTTATGTTACACAAAGAGACTCCATATGACAAACTAAAAAAAAGAATCGAGTGTAAAGACATTTGATATATAGACTGGATGTGAAGATATCTGATATATAGACTTGATGTCGATGTTCCATCATCTGATAGTCTAGTCTATAGAAATAATATTTTGAATTCCCCCCCCCCTTTACCCCTCAATCTGCCGAAGATAGAGGGAAGAAAATAAAACACAAAAAAAAAACAACATCGTAAAGAGGGAGATCTTTTTAAATTAGTATTTCTTTTTCTTCATTTATTTTTCAGCTGTTGAGATGAGACTCTTTATAATCCGTTTCTTAAAAAAAAGGACAATTAGTATAGCGATAGCGAGAACAAGTAGATATCTGGAGATGGTATGGAGGGATTACTTCAAGGTTTTTAACACTCATACACACTCAAAAAACTAAAACAATGTTGTTTGTGGCGAAATGGGAACAAAGCAGCATGGCTGTAGACATTTTTAAAAAGTATTTTATTACAGAAAACTGACACTACACCTACGATGTTTCATTCCATTATGTCCGTCGGAATAGTTTTATAATGAACTAATGGAATATACTGTGCTAGTACATATAGAGGAGTCATGCAAGTAATACTTCATAATCCTGTGTTTAGCACTGTGATGTTTGCCACAATCCTGTTTTTAGCACATTGTCTAATTCGCCAATCATATGAAAGAACATTGTCTAATTCGCCACAATCCTATGTTAAGAACAAAGTTAGTTGGCCACAATCCTACTTTTAGCACATTGTTGTTTGGCCACAATCCTATGTTTAGCACATTGTTTTATTTGTCACTCTCAAAGTTCCAGCTCGGTGCATTGTTTAACACTGTGAAATGTTTGTTAAAATAATGTGATACTTTTATTTTTACTGTGCTATTGCTACATTAGTTATTTGTTACAGTTCTACACTAGCTACTAATGTTATGTCTGTTACAATGCTTTGTTTATCACAATGATATGATTGTTGTACTGATATCGTTGGTCATGGCTCAGTACCCATCGCTTTGCAACATTTCATATTATTTCAATATAGCCATGTTTGTGACGACGCTAAATCTGTTACTGCGCCAAGGTCTTGTTACATCGCAATGTATTTTATTGGTCTTTATTATTTTTACAGTGCCATATTTGTTGCAAAGTCGGTGCTAGTTTTTTACAGTTCTAGATTGAACACAGTACTATGTTTGATAGAGATCCAAGAAAAACATATGATGCTTCGCTTCTTTCGCTATAAAATTATCCACAAATAGAGGATCAACAAAACATTCAACTTTTATTTTATTTTTGCCATACATCTTTGTTGTATTCCTTTTTTTAAAAAAAATTGAAAATGTCCCAGAGTAGTGGTGGCGAACCTTTTCGGGGACGCGTGCCAGAAATTCAACCAAAATACCCACTTATTTTTTAGAAAAGTGCCAACACTACAATTAAAATAATAGAAAGTGCCGACTGATGAGGTTCTGCGTGCCGACTGTGGCACGCGTGCCATAGGTTCGCCACCACTGTCATAGAGTAAAGAAGTAAAATAATTGAACACCAAAATATATTTCAAGCTCTTCAAAATGCATAATTTATATCTTTAGAAAAATTTGTGAATAATATTTTTGAATAATTTTGTACATAATTGGATCATTGAAAATAAAATAAATAACAACTATATAACAACTAAATAAAAACTATATAACAACTAAATAACAACTATATAACAACTATATAACAACTAAATAACAACTATATAATAATTAAAAAAAACAACTTTATAATAAATAGACCTTTTCAATAAATAAGCTTTTATAAAAAAAATACACTAAACAGTAAGATATATTTCATATATATTTTTATATATCTGAACTATTAGTGCTAAAAATATATGTGTAGGTGTCCGAATAGATATAGGCCTATATATATATATATATATATATATATATATATATATATATACATAGATTTATTATTTATTTATTGCTACTATATCAAGTATATCAACAATATCAACTAATGTGAAGAGATACTTTTTTTCAGTAGATTACTATCACCCACCCTATTCATTTTAGTACACCTCTACTATTTCAATTTTAATTTTTAGTAATCCTCATAATTTAAACAACCGCTACAGATCTATATAACAAATTAAATTGTTTTGCAGGAGTTATTTATTGAGAAAAAGAGTTAAACTGTAGTAACTAATCTCTTGTATCTCTCGGTTATTGCACGCGCTGATAGCACTGGTATAACGAAGGTAATTTACTTTCACACTGGACAAGACACGTCGGACGTTATTTCTTAAAGTACATTTACTGTTAGTAATACTTCCCCCACCCCTCTTTACTATTTCTGATAAGTTGAGGACAAAAAAGTTCTCCCATAAATATTATATTCTCTGAGTCACCCATCTTCCTGTCAACAACAACAAAAGACTTTCCCTGTTGTAAATAATTTGTATAAACTAAATCATTTTTCAAACACACGAAATATATACTGATTAAAAAACTCAAATTAAACAAAAATAATTGGACACTTCCCCGAATAATAGCCCCCCCACCCCGCCCCCCAACGTTCTGAATGAACAACTTTGAATATTAGCGATAGAATTTATTGTCTTTTGCAAGAAATTTGCAGCTAATGTTTGTCTGTGTACAAGTAGTTAATTGGGGAAGGTTGTTTAGATTAGGGTTTAAGTTTGGCACAGACGAGGTAGCGTCGTATAAATTGAATAATAATAATTTACAATAGTGTAATGATGGTGTTAGATAACATAAGTAACACCAAAAACAAAATCGTGAAGAAAAAGTGCCTCTCCCACACACATATACCATAGTTGATACACCCTCTAACACAGCTTCACACAATCACAATGAGATATGCATCCATCTATCCACACAACCACCCACAGACACCATAATTGACAGCCTCACACCCCAAACACACCTAATGAATGACACCCTCTCATACAAATGTATGACGTCTGGAACACACATTATGTAAACACAACCAATGAATGACACCCTCCCATACAAATGTATGATGTCTGACACACACATTATGTAAACACAGCCAATGAGTAACACCCTCCCATAAAAATGTATGATGTCTGACACACACATTATGTAAACACGCCCACTCACCGAAACACACAAAGCGTTCACTTTTCACAAGACAAGATGAAACAGATAATGATTTCCTCTCTTTGTATTCCTCCCTCTCCACCCCACACCCCCCTTACAGACTATCGCGTGTGAACTCACTGATTCTCAACCTATGTGTGGCGGACCTGATGGTTATCTGTTTCTCCAGCGTTAGCCAGCTGGTGTGGGAACACCTGCACAGACACTGGCTGGCCGGCGACGTCATGTGCCGAGTGGTCAAGATGCTGCAGATCTTTTCCCTGTGTGCCAGTACCAACATGCTGGTGGTCATCGCGGTGGACAGACACCAGGCCATCACTGCGCCCCTCAAGAAACAGTTCTCGGTAAGCAGCCACAGGTCTAAAAGTACAGGGTAGTGGTATATTGTGGTGAGACTCACCGGAAGAATTACACCAACGTAATGATAATATCCTTTTTATATTATCAATGATAGGAACTTTCTTATATTATGTATGATAATACTTTCATCACGTTATAAATGAGAATAACTTAAGAATGTTTTAAATTAGAATACCTTTAGCATAGCATAAATGAGAAGAACGTTATTATTATATACTTCTAGGATTTTTTGATGCCCCTCACAAGTAACGACGGAGTGCAGCCCGCTCCTATGTATTTTGTGGATTTAATGGTGGGCGTAGCGGGAATACAGCCAGGCCCCAATATTTGTAGGGGCCACGCAAGGTCATAATGTACACCTCTCTTTTTAAATACACCATGTTTTAACCTCAGTTGTGCTATCCTAAGACCATGTTCAATATTTACCTTGTTAACGTGCAGTTATGACGTAATAAAATAAAGTGATAAGAGCGATTATTACGCAGGGTCACTCTCATCTAGACAAGGAACAAAATATCTCAGCTGTAATCCCCCATTCCCTCTAACCAACCTCCCTCTAACCCCACCTCCCTCTAACCCCCACCTCCCTCTAACCCCCACCTCCCTCTAACCCCTACCTCCCTCTAACCCCACCTCCCTCTAACCCCCACTTCCTTCTAGTCCCCACCTTCCTCTAACCCCACCTCCCTCTAACCCCACCTCCCTCTAACCCCACCTCCTTCTAACCCCACCTCCCTCTAGCCCCCACCTCCCTCTAACCCCCACTTCCTTCTAGTCCCCACCTCTCTCTAACCCCCACTTCCTTCTAGTCCCCACCTCCCTCTAACCCCACCTCCCTCTAACCCCACTTCCTTCTAGTCCCCACCTCTCTCTAGCCCCCACTTCCTTCTAGTCCCCACCTCCCTCTAACCCCACCTCCCTCTAACCCCCACCTCCCTCTAACCCCCACCTCCCTCTAACCCCACCTCCCTCTAACCCCCACCTCCCTCTAACCCCACCTCCCTCTAACCCCACCTCCCTCTAACCCCCACCTCCCTCTAACCCCACCTCCCTCTAACCCCCACCTCCTCTAACCCCACCTCCCTCTAACCCCACCTCCCTCTAACCCCCACCTCCCTCTAACCCCACCTCCCTCTAACCCCCACCTCCCTCTAACCCCCACCTCCCTCTAACCCCACCTCCCTCTAACCCCACCTCCCTCTAACCCCACCTCCCTAACCCCCCACCTCCCTCTAACCCCACCTCCCCTAACCCCACCTCCCTCTAACCCCCACCTCCCTCTAACCCCACCTCCTCTAACCCCACCTCCCCTAACCCCACCTCCCTCTAACCCCACCTCCCTCTAACCCCACCTCCTCTAACCCCCACCTCCCCTAACCCCACCTCCCTCTAACCCCACCTCCCTCTAACCCCACCTCCCTCTAACCCCCACCTCCCTCTAACCCCACCTCCCACTAACCCCCACCTCCCTCTAACCCCTACCTCCCCTAACCCCCCACCCCTCTAACCCCACCTCCCTCTAACGCCCACCTCCCTCTAACCCCTACTCCCTCTAAACCGAACCTCCCTCTAACCCCCACCTCCCTCTAACGCCCACCTCCCTCTAACACCCACCTCCCTCTAACCCCCACTTCCTTCTAGTCCCCACCTCCCTCTAACCCCTACCTCCCTCTAACCCCACCTCCCTCTAACGCCCACTCCCTCTAACCCCTACTCCCTCTAACTCCCCCCACCTCCAACCTCCCTCTAACCCCCACCTCCTCTAACCCCATTTGCCCACTCCTGCTCTAGACCGTTGAAATATGTTGTCGGCTAGATGGCGAAATTGATAATGAACTTTCGACTCATATGCAAAGGGTACAGCCAAAAAGAATTTTCGCCGCTGATTTGGAGATGAGATGGGCGCTGCCAAGTCTATATACCGAAAGAAAGGACATTTGAAAACACAATCTGTGGATGTGTCCATTCGTCCCTCAAGAACCATATTGGTTAAGTGAATTATTTGTTTGTTTTTAAATATGTTGTGACATATCTCACTCTTGCTCTAACAAACTCCAAACAACTTGCGGTAACATCATTCATGAAAAGAAGGCTTGGCGACGATAAATCAATAAGTGATGGATGATCCGTTGCTTTCAAACTGCGGAAGACAAGGCTATGACAATGTGCTGAATATGACCGGTCTATAAACCAAATTTTACATATCAGATGCAAATCTTTATGCAAAGATATGTACAATATGTTTCACATACGCAATTACACACATACATACACATTTACAAAAATGTATACACATACAAACACACACACACACACTACATGAGCTTTCTAACCGTTTCCTCATTCGAAACTTCTGTTTATTTTTTTATTTTTTTTTTTATTTATTTATTTAAATATTGATATGAAAACATTGCTGTAATCGATTTTGAGGCATTTTTGGTAAAAGATTTTCTTAAAATTTGCATACATGTTCTTGTTCCATGAGACTGCATGATTCAGTAACTAATTAATATTTTTTTATTTATGTTGATTCACCAATTTGAGTCAAAAAACTTCTCATTATACAAATCAAAGAGATATAAGTATGCTTAATAATGACGGTGACATTAATAAATGGGCTACCTCCCTTAGATTTATAACAATACAAATATATTTCTACTTGAAATATTCTCACATCAATAGCTGGAAATTGGGAACGGAAAGATGCCGGTTGATCTGACATCAGGACGAATCTCATTGCCCCATAACGTCTGCTATTTAAACATTATAAGAATAAAATATATTGCAAACTGAATTCAAACAATATATTTTTTTCGAAAACGCCCGTAGTTTTAAAAACTATCGTGACTTGTTTTTGTTTACAAATTGGAAAGAAAAATAATTTGCAGTCATTTTTTAACTATATTGCAGTATGTTCATAGCGATGAAAGTATTGTCAACTGTACATGGAATGGCCACACAGAGACCGACACAAGGGCAGCAGCAACCAATGCACAGTACATTGAAATAAATGAAATGAATATTTAACCTAAGAAATGTTCAGTGCGTGGAAATTTAATTGAACATAGATCTGGAAAAGCCGAATTAGTAGAAATATTTTATTTCTCTGTACAGGGCGTAGCAATAGCTAGCTACGACTCTGGGAGGATGGTTGGCAATATGGCATTGATAGTTAACATTTGACAAGATAAACCTGTTATACATTTAAAGTTAACTTTTCATTAGATAAACCTGTTATACATTTAAAGTAAACTTTTCATGAGATCATGTATTATACATTTAAAGTTAACTTTTCATTAGATAAACCTGTTATACATTTAAAAAGTTAACTTTTTATTAGATAAACCTGTTATACATTAAATTAACTTTTCATTAGATAAACCTGTTATACATTTAAAGTTAACTTTTCATTAGATAAACCTGTTATACATTTAAAGTTAACTTTTCATTAGATAAACCTGTTATACATTTAAAGTTAACTTTTCATTAGATAAACCTGTTATACATTTAAGTTAACTTTTCATTAGATAAACCTGTTATACATTTAAAGTTAACTTTTCATTAGATAAACCTGTTGACGGTGATGTGATCTACCTGACTGATGATAGTGAGGCCAGTCTTCCCAGCCTGATTATGGTGAGGCCAGTCTACCCAGCCTGATGATAGTGATGCCAGACTACAGCCTGATGATGGGCCAGTACCCGGCCTGATGATGGTGATGCCAGACTACCCAGCCTGATGATGGTGAGGCCAGTCTACCCGGCCTGATGATGGTGAGGCCAGTCTACCTAGCTGATGAGAATACACTGACCTGTTCTCTACAATATCTCCCCATGTACCACTCTTTACAACCCTTGTTATAGCTGATATAATTGTCACTTACCCTTGTTACAGACAGGCCCGTAGCGTGCGAGGGGCCAGGGAGCCGGGCCCCCCTGCTATTGCCTGGCCCCTGCTGAAAGAGGAATACTTGGCCCCACATAAGAAATTTTCGCAACTACGGGGCTGGTTACAGCTGATATAATTATCACTGCCGCATGTTACAACTGATATAATTATCGTCGTGTGTATTGTTATCTAGAGATCTGTGTATTTTGAACCCATGTATTTTAAATTCTCTGCCTTTTCAAATTTTCTATTTCTGACTTTGAATGTTTAATTTCTTTTCCTACCATTTTCATTTCGTCCTGGGTTCGATCCTCGGTGAGGCCCATGGAATTTTCAATTGAAATTTGGTGCAAGTCCCACAAGTCCACACAGCTTTAAATGGGTACCTGACTTTAAGTTGGGGAAGTAAAGGCGGCTGGGCGTTATTACTAACCACACAATCCCTTCATATACCGAGGTTATGAGAAACAGATGAATTCTACACTTCATCTGCCCCGAAAACCCGTTAAGGGCTAAGAAGGGAATTTACTTTTTTTTTTTAACCCTTATTACTATGCTGTTGTCTATTATTGATTATGTTACATTCATACAGATTATATAACAAAGCAATGAACCACTTATGACTTCAATATTCTGATGACCAGAAACAAATGATTCTATAGCAAAATTGACCATTTTCATTTCAATGTTGTAAATACATCAATGTAACTCAACTGAAGAATCTATGAACACATTCGTTCAATTTCTGTGTGAGACAACTATGTTTCTACGTTTTGAAACGATTATCCTTTTTACCTCCCTTAGATCTAAGTTAAATTCCCCCACCTTACATTATGACTTTACTGTCTTATGGTGAGTAGTGGTTTCTAGGCGCCAACCAGGTCGTTAAAAATTATAACAGTAGCCACACGGTATAGTCTTAACGTAGCCACATGGTATAGTCTTATAACTGTAGCCACGGGTATAGTCTTATAACTGTGGCCACATGTTTAGTCTTATAATTGTAGCCACATGGTATAGTCTTATAACTGTGGCCACATGGTATAGTCTTATAACAGTAGCCAAACGGCATAGTCTTATAACAGTAGCCACGCGGTATAGTCTTATAACTGTGGCCACATGGTATAGTCTTATAATTGTAGCCACATGGTATAGTCTTATAACTGTGGCCACATGAGTATAGTCTTATAACAGTAGCCAAACGGTATAGTCTTATAACAGTAGCCACGCGGTATAGTCTTATAACTGTGGTACATGGTACAGTCTTACAACTGTGACCACGCGGTATAGTCTTGGAAAACAAAACCTAATGAAATAGGCCAGAGGGGAAATAACTGTCCACACATTTAAAATATAACTATTGGCACAAAATGTTCTTTATTTTGTTTAGTCTTGTTCCAATCATAGAAAATTTTAAAATGTACGACCCACCCTGCAGGCCGCCTCTCAGTATGTCGGGAATGAACTCGGCCCTTGTGCCGCAGTTTAGACACCCTTGATCTAAATGCTTCCGCAATCTGGCTCATTCAATTGTTGCTCGAGTTTTCCAAGTTTAAAAATATTTTTAACTTGGCATAAATCACAACCCTTGACTTAGCAATATCAGAAGAAAGGGAGAGGGTATGGAATAGGGGAAAAAATCTATAACACTGTCTAAGAACAAATATTAATTTTCATTAACTAGATTAAACGCAACATTTTTTTAGAGCATTTTCGAAAAAAAAAATGCTCAATTAACCCGTTTGTCTGTCTGTCTGTCATCACCTAGATCTCAACAACCATAAGTCCTAGACCCATGATGTATATATCATTTTGTAGGTCTTGGCCTGCCAAGAAAATGACTTTTTTCCATTTCGCGATCTGACCTCTCAGGGCCGTAAAGGGGCCTTAGTACCGTTTTTTACTATATAAGCTATATTACTAAAGGAGCGCTATATCTCGGCAACTATAAGTCCTAGACCCATGATGTATATATCATTTTGTAGGTCTTGGCCTGCCATGTGTACATCAAAAGTTCATTTCGCGATAGGATCTCTGAGGGCCGGGCTTCAGGGCTCCTAAGGGGCTTATATATTATATATACACCTTGTACGTTCAATAGCCCGCTCATTTGGTGCGAAATACTGCAGCACGTAGTTTCACCAAGATTTATTAATAAACTCATCAAATGAAATAGTAAGCCTGTGTTCTGAGTTTAATTGAAAGTATCGGAGCTATGCAACAATTGACGGAGTTTTCGGACGATTAAATGACTATAATTTCGAATGTTTTCAATTATGAGTCATATTTCAGTAACCACAAACCACTTGTAGTTAGATTTAAGAGACAATAATTTTTTTTTCAAATGTAAAGAAACGTCTTTATAATTTTTTTACAAATATATGCATTACACAATTGAATTTATAAACATTTTCCAAAATTTACAAACATTTACTGAAAGATAGCATACGTACTGATACATAAAACGAAAATGCGCTAACACGTCCTGTGTCCAGAATGGAACAGGCTTAATTGCTTGTTTATGTAAACATTTCCTTTCATTAAGGAGAAACAAACCCTTAGTGAAGATTGAACTTCAAGTTGTTCATTCAAAGAAGGTTGTCTCCCTCTGAACTAACAATAGAACTTTTTTTAATGTTTTAGTTCCGTATGTCAATTTATATGTTGGGGGAGGGTGTCAGCTGATTCTATAGACTAATGTCATATGTCAGGAGTGATACTATAGATGTCATATGTCAGGTGATACTATAGACTAATGTCATATGTCAGCTGATACTATAGACTAATGTCATATGTCACGTGATACTATAAGCTAATGTCATATGTCAGGTGATACTATAGACTAATGTCATACGTCAGGTGATACTATAGACTAATGTCATATGTCAGGTGATACTATAGACTAATGTCATACGTCAGGTACTATAGACTAATGTCATACGTCAGGTGATACTATAAGGCTAATGTCATACGTCAGGTGATACTATAGACTAATGTCATATGTCAGGTGATACTATAGACTAATGTCATATGTCAGGTGATACTATAGACTAATGTCATATGTCAGGTGATACTATAGACTAATGTCATATGTCAGGTGATACTATAGACTAATGTGATATGTCAGGTGATACTATATACTAATGTCATATGTCAGCTGATACTATAGACTAATGTCATATAAACTGACAGTTACTAAGGGACATAGGCCTCTGACCTCCGTGATTTGGAGATACAAATGTAATTGGTATTTCTTGTGGTCACTTGAAATTAATATCAGGTCTCTATCCCAAATTCCTTAACTTTAGATCAAGAGAGTCTAGTACAAGTGATGTGTACATCGATGGAGATTTTAAATTGTACAAATCATACAATAATTATAGTTCTCAATACAATTGTTACGTAATATGTTACATACTTGTATTTGTCTGTACATTTATATACTGCCATTTTAATAGAATAAAAATACATATTGTGGCACATGACTGGAATGATATGAATCAGAAAATAAATTATACAAGTGCGCATCATCAGCTTTTATTTGATTTTTTCGAAAATCGCTTCATGTTTTGTGTAAATTTGCTAGTGTGTATCATGGTTTGTATTATATATAGGTGCTACTGTGTATTATATTTAGGTGCTAGTGTTTATTATATATAGGTGCTAGTGTATATTATATTTAGGTGCTAGTGTGTGTGCTTGCTTATATAGGTGCTAGTGTATATTATACTGATTGCAAGTACCCAGCTTTGCCCAAGTTTAAATAAGGTTTCTGTTTACCTGTTTTCTCCCTACCCCCTCTCCCTCCCCTTCTCTCTCTCTCCCTCCCTCCCTCTCCCTCCCTCCCTTTCTCCCTCCCTCCTTCTCCCCCCTCTCCCTCCCTCTCCCTCCCTCTCCCTCCTCTCCCTCCCTCTCCTCCCTCCCTCTCTCTCCCTCCCCACCGTCCCTCTGCCATCTCCCCTCTCCCCCTCCTTCTCTCCCCAATGTCCCTCCCCCTCCCTCCTTCTCTCCCGCCTTCCTCCTTCATTCCCTCTCTCCCTCCCTGCCCCCTCTCTTTATCTCTTCCTCCCATTTCTCCCATCCTCTCTCTCCCTCTCTCCTTCCCTCCCCTTTCTCTCCTCCTTAAACCCTCCCTCTCCCTCCCTTCTGCTCCCTCCCTCCCTCTCTCCCACCCTCTCTCTCTCCTTCTCCCCCCCCCTCTCTCTCTCCCTCCCCTCCCCTCTCTCCCTCCCTCCCTCTCTCCCTCCCTACCCCCTCTCTCCCTCCCTACCCCCTCTCTCCCTCCCTTCTTTTCTCCCTCTCCCTCCCTCTCCCCGTCTCCCCCTCTCCCCCTCCTCTCCCCCTGTCCATCCCCCTCCCTCCCTCTCTCCCCTCCCTCCCTCCCTCCTACCCTACTTTCCTCTCTCTCCCCCTGCCCCCTCTCTCTCTTTATCTCTCCCTCCTCCCTCCCTACCTCCCTCCCTCTCTCTCTCTCTCTCTCTCTCTCTATATATATATATATATATATATATATATATATATTAAGTGGGTCAAAAATTTTTTTTTTTTTGGGTTAGAATTTGAAACATATTCAAAAAGTTGCCTATGGGCCTACTGATTGTAAAAATGTAAAATTTGTAAAAATCAGATAATGTCTTCCACTCCCAACTTTTAGTTCAAGGAGTACGGGGCGAAAAAATGCACTATGTCTAAAAAAAAACTTTTTTTTTTTGCATTTTTCGTACTAAAACATGTCAATAACAGCTACGAATTAAATATATTACAGAAAATTTTTTTTAGATCAATTAAAATGTATTTTCAGAATGTTACTCATTCCGACTTCAACAATTTAAAAACTTAAAAGTCATTTTCTCTGAAAAAATATTTTTGACATTTTGATTCACTGTGGCAAGAAAATCTCAAATATGTCAGATTTTGATAAAACTTCTAATTTTTATGTAGAAGAGGTGCATTTATAGAATGTCAGAGGCTTTTCAAGAAATTTTAAGTCATTTTTTTTTTTTTTTAAATTTTCAAAATTAGCATTTTTTGCTTATTTTCACCATACAAAATTTAAAAAATTCATAAAAGATTATTTATTACACTATCAAAAAAGTACTTTGACATTCCCTAAAGGAAGCTTTTCTGATTATAAATATGTACATTTTATATGAATCAGTCTATAAATATTTCTGAAATATTTACCACAAAAAAGTCATAAATTTCAAGATGGCGGCATGCCACACCCACAAATATCAATATGTTAATTTTTTTTTTTAACAAAATTATTTTTAAATCTACTATATTATTACTAAAGATATTAAAATGTCTTAAACTTAAATAATAAAAAAGACTTTGCTTTGACCCAGGTACCCCCACCCCAATGTATGACATTTTACAACATTTAGAATGTTTGGTATAAGTAATATGAAATTGTACAAATCTATAAATCGTTCATGCAAAATATACAATGTACATATGAATAATACTCTTTATGGATTGTCACAGGAAAATTGCTTTGCTTTCAATTTTCGGAAAGAACATCACTTGATTTCTTTGTTTGCAAAACCATCCCACATGTCGAGAGCTATGTCCGTACCATTTGAAAGGTCGTACACTTTCAAACTAACAGCAGCACCTTTTTTAATTGCTCTTTCAACAGCTTGAGAAGTGACAGAATTTGATCCAGTATGATTGGGTTGTTTCGTTTAAGTTCATCATCACAAGTATTCCAGCAAGAGGAGGATGTCACTGCACAAAGATCCCAGTTAATCATCTGATCATATGATTTAGCTGCAATATTCAGGATTTTGTCATTTTGTTGAAAAATTCTAACTCTGCATGGAGCTGGTTTTTTATGTCGTGCTGTTATGATTTTATTTACTGCATACCTTCCAATTTCTTCATCATTGCTCTAACTGCAGCCAATAGAATGTTTCTGGATGTGCAAAGCGCTGATTATTTTCAATACAGGCAATATAATAGATTGATCAGCAGTATCAGGTTCTGAAGCAGTTGTAACATATAGAAAAAGTTTCTAGCTCCACTTTGACAAGATGGATCGCAAAAAAATCCTGTTCCCTTTTGTTAACCATCTTTGCTCTCATCAATATGTTCCTTGGCTGCCCTATCTCTCCAAATTTTTCTATGTCGGCGCATCTTTGCTGGATCCAGAGCTGTAGATGGTAACATGTTGAGTCCTTCAACACAGCTTTAACGATAAGACATGTATGTCCTTACTGCTTAGTTTACATCGATCCATTGCTTCATATTGATCTCTGTTTTGTTATTTGGAACATTCCTCATCGCTGGAAGACTGCATCAAGTAGTTCGCCATCTTCAGCATCCTGATCTGGAATATCATTATCTCATCATTGACGTTATCATTTGTGGTTCCTATCTGATCGCCACCCTGCATCAATGAATGTTTTCTTTTCTGTCGATTTCGAAATATTTTTGTTATTTGCTTGTCAACATTGTCTATTAACATATTCCTTGCCATCTTTTGATCCACCCAAAATGCCCACTCAAGCACAGAAATTATTACTGATTGTGGACACTTACAGTCTCCTCTATCCCTAACACCTGCATCTTTTTACTCGAACAATTATACTGGTAATGTCATTTGTAGGGATACTAGCCTGGTCATATAATTGTTTGACTTCATGCGCTAATGCGTGCGCTCGTGAATGAAGGCTATGATTGTATTGTTCCATTTTAAGCATCCACCAATAGCCTTGAAAACATCTTCACTGGTTGGAAGTTGTCTTTTAGGCCATTCAGCTGCTGACCCAAACACAGAATGTACAGTTGCACTTCTTGTAGAAGAACTCATATTCATAGAAGAACTTAATAAAATAATTGAAAAATTAATCAAAAATGAAATAAAACAACCATGCGTGATCCGATAATGAATACATGGTACACCAGTTATATTGAGAGAAAAATACAGTCAATACTTATCCCAGTTGTCTGAACTAATTAGTTATAGATAAAAAAGGTTATAGATAAAACACAAATTTTATATGCATATCATTTCTTTTTGAATAACCTAGGTCACAAAATTAACATGTTCAGTCACAAAAAACTCAAAGTAAATATAGTAAAAATTTCGAACAAAGTTGGGAGTAGTAAAACTATGTAGTTTTCAAATATTTGTACATATTCCATGTACTACCATGATGTAGCAACTTTTTTTAATAATGTTTCAATAAATAAAAAAATTTTTGACCCACCCTAATATATATATATATATATATATATATATATATATATATATATATATATATATATATATGTATATATATATATATGTATATATATATATATATATATATATATATATATATATATATTATTATGGCTTCACACTTCTTCTAAAATCCTTCTTCATTCCTTTAACTTCCTCAAACTGTACAAATCCAGAGAGCATGAAAAAAACATCAACAATTCTTTGCATCACAAAGGCACAGTAGGTCTAGTCCAAGAGAGTGTTTCTCTTGATTAGAAACTTGGGTTAACAAAGAATTGATTACAGTAGGCCTACATAATCTAGTACAAAAGAATGTTTCTATTGATTAGAAACTTGGGTTAAGTTTAATATATAAGAAATTCGGTGATAAAATATAGGAAAATAAGAAAATCTCAAAACAAGATTTTTGTTATTAGTATCTAAGAATTGTATGTAATTTTTTACATTGCTTCCTTGTATGTCGACTTTTGATTTTAGTTTTCATTTCTGATTTTATTTAGGGAGCGACCGATAATCGGATCGGTATCGGACCGATATTGGCACTATCGGTTAATATCGGATCGGCCAATTTTTTTAGGGAGCGACCGATAATTGGACCGATATTGGCACTATGGGTTAATTATCGGACCGGCTGTTTCTTTGGCTGCCGATACATTGTTTTTTTTTTTCCACAAATATAGTAACTCTAAACTGGTTTTGGTTTACAAAGTTAAAGTTTACTTACAGACTTCCAGTTAACTGTTCACCTGAGTGAAGTGATTTGCTAATATAATTATGTGTTTTTAATTTTTCAACCCTTTTTTTAAAAATCTGCTACAAATAAATTCAGTAAAAATTACTAAGATTAACGAAGGGAATTATTTTAATTTCATTACAACTTTCATAAGTTGGTGAAGTTACAATTATCAATTAATACATTTTTACATTTTTAGTTTGATATTAATTATTTACAACTTTATCTTACTTTTCTGTTTGTGTACAAGTAAAAAGTAAAAACAACAAATTGTTTGTTATAAGTTTAATTTTAAATAATAAACATGCAGATTTCTGAGATTATGAAGGCATGTTTCTGACTTCGGTCTTTCGGTCTGTCTTTTCAAATCTTTTGTTCTTCAAATCTTCTTCATCTACAAGACACCCTTTCATTAATAGCAAAATATCGGTATCGGTAAAAATGCTGTGGAAAAATATCGGTATCTGACTATCGGTAAACAGGTTTATCGGTCTCTCCCTAATTATATGTATATATATATATATATATATATATATATATATATATATATGATTTCATATCGTATCCACATAAAATATCATTCTACTCTGAAAGACAAGAGATAAATTCGAAACAGAACAAATGAATTCATGGAAGATGCATTTATATATTGTGTGTACATAGAGGTATTTACATGTATTTCATATACTTATTTTAAAATTTATTAACATTATCTTAATTATATTAAATTATGCATTTATAAAGTACACTATACAAAAGAAATATAAATGAATAATGTGAAATATGTTTCTCGATTTCAGATGCAAATTAAAGCAAAGTATTTTACAAAAAAACTCTCTTTATCATAGCTGCACACACAGTTTAACCGTATTACCTTTGCTTTGAAAGTTTCAAATCTTTTTTAAGACTCATATATTTGCTAGTGCTTTGGTTTGGTTTTATCAATAGTTATTGATTTTTTGTTTACATGTTAATCGTTCTAAAGTGCATATAAATATATATATATTTTGTTGGATTATAATATCTAAGATATATTTAAGTACGACACTTCTTTACAATATTTTTGTGAGTTAATTTAGCCTGTATAAGTGTCACATTCTGTGAGTTTTTGGGTAAAATCTAGCCCTCCCCTATTTCCTTGCCCCCTGTCCTCTCGTGTTGCGTCATCGACTCAGGGGGAGATAACAAAGGGGATAGTCAAAGGCTTTGGTCTTCCCAGGTGTTTGCACCGTCTATCGCCGGGGGAATAACCTACTTCATAATCCCTTTATCGCCCCACGCTTGAAGGTTGACCACGCGTGATGGGTGTGGCCTATAATGATCACTGCCCATCGGTTAGTGAAGCGGAAGTCTCGGTGTGGGTGAATCACGAGATTGGGTGATATGTGCGGCTCAAGACGTCAGTTGGTTTTCGGAGTGAGTTGGAGTGAGACAGTTAGAGAAAAAAGGAGTCGAGCTCGGACTGCGAGGCAGTCAGCTCGACTCGAGGCTGGACTGGTAAACAGACTGAGCTTGGTGAGACATAGATGTTTTCACTCAAGAGTTCAACCAGCTCAGTTCTGAGATCTTTTTAGAACTACCAGTCGCAGGTGAGAGATAAAACCTATGTGGTCCCTTTGGGTTTAATATATTATTGTTGTAGTAGCTGATGAAGTTACTTGCCCTTTTTAGGGCACCATGTAAATGTAGGCTTGATGTAAATAAACACTACTCGTTGTACTGGTACGTGTTGTGTTCTCATTTCTTGTTGTGTTGTGCGCGTCCTTTGGAACCACGTGGCTGGGAAAAATACAAATACTGTACAAACCTCAGTAGGTGATCATACTCGTAGACAAGCAAATGGATCCCGCAAGGAACCCGTGACATTTATAAGACATGCCTTGCTACACTTGAACCTTATTGCTGCTTAATTATGTATCTATCTAATTTACACATTGATCTACTTGCATAATTATTTGCATACCTACTGTCTACATTTTTATCAGTTGCTATCTATCCATTTTGCATAGTTTCTAATTTTCCTGATTTCTATCAATAAGTTATGCATGTCATATATATTGATATGTATCCATTTCAGCTTCTGACAATATTTATATTTTACCAATCATTATCTATGTATCTGAATACACACAGATTATAATAAGTAAATAAATCCATAAACGAAGGCGTAAAATACAATATATTTACAAACGTATAATCTTGTAACACACAGAGAAAAGAAATTATAATTATGTATTCATAGACTCTCGATCTTTAAATTAAAACTTCAGTATTTTACGCTACCCATCTGAAATGTAACCGCTACCCATCTGAAATGTAACCGCTACCCATCTGAAATGTAACCGCTACCCATCTGAAATGTAGCTGCTGCCCATCTGAAATGTAACCGTTGTTCTGAGTCCCACACTTTGAGAGCAACCGCTCTAGTTTACTCAAGTTCTATAATTTAGTATGTTTTATTTGTATCTCGGCGCACAAGGTTGGGTTTTTATGAACTGCATCTAGGTTTCAGCTTTAGTGCACTATAAAATAGGTAAAGAATGATTCGTACACAGCACTGGGCCAGACTTTAGCTTGCCATAATTTTTTTCCGGCTCGCCAAAAAATATGAAATACTTTTAATATTCATTTTGAATACTACACTTAAAAAACATTACGTCCTATCAACATCCAATTTCATTTCAATTAGCTTAAATTTTAAAAAGTTTAATTGAATACAATTTCGCCAATTGGACATCCCTGAAATAGAATTTTTTTAGTAAGTTTATTAAAATTCATTTTAGCCATATTACCAGATAGATTTCCTGATAGATTTTGCTGTGGGTGTTTTAAGAGTTTGAAAATACAGTTTTACCACTGTGTGTTTCATTCTTAATTGACTCCCTTATAGTTTAGTTAACAATGTAATCAATATCAGTATGGATCTTGCTTAAGTAAATTAAACTTCAACCGTGGGTTAAACAGTGGAGCACACATCATTACATTTCGTTAACCATGTATTAACCATTTTAAAATGATTACAGTTGTGGGTAACTCAATTACAAATTAGTCATTGAGAAAATGTGACATGAAAAATACAAGTCAGAACTTATTGTTGTTGTTGTTGTTGTTTATTTTTATTTGGTCGTTATTTGAAATTATTTCTCCAGTGGTGTACCAGGTAATGGCTTGTCGTGTGCAATTGAAAACAAAAAAAAAAAACATGCATCGTTAGATTAGGCAGAAAGGAAAGACAAGACAGAAGGAAGATGAACTGTGTGTCGAGGAACAGATGCATGTGTCATAGGTAGGCGTATAGAATGGCCACGATGGAATTGATGCGTGTGTCATAGGTGGGCTCATAGAATGACCACGATGTAATAGATGCGTGTGTCATAGGTGGGCTCATAGAATGACCACGATGGAATAGATGCGTGTGTCATAGTTGGGCTCATAGAATGACCACGATGGAATAGATGCGTGTGTCATAGGTGGGCGCATAGAATGACCACAATGGAATAGAAAATAGAAATAAAGAACTTTCGTAGAGTTGAGCATTATGTTTTATTACTGTGTCAAATACATCAACTGTCCGTTGTAAATTACTGTCTCATATGTCTTTAATATCCGGTATGGTTTATCACTGTGTTATCTTTACAGTACGACATACATCCATAGGGTAAATCTAGACCATATCAAGTTTGTGAATTATGAATGAATGAAAAGTCGATGCACAGCCTCAGAACCATTGACCTTTTTCTGACCAGACGTCTGGACCAACGATGGGCAAATATAGATTTGAAAACCGCTATGTATTGTGCGACTTCCAAAACCCAAGTTTCTTTTTTTTATCATTTCCTGAAAAAATTAGCAACTGCGTGGTTCTTTTCATTTATTGTTTGCTATCTAATAAATAATAGCGATTTGGGTTCTGCGTTAAATCGAAAGTAAAGAATGTTAACAACAGTATTCCAGTTTAAAATACATAATTTACAATCATAAAAAAAAATCCCATCAGCCAGAAACCAAAAATAACCTAGCCTATTGATCAAACATGAAGGGATTTAATTCTATGCAAATGTTTTGCAGGGTAAAGCTTGTATACAAATAAAACAAAGGTCCACTGTCAACCACCGGCGGCGGAACGAAATATTTTAAGGGGGGGCAAGCCGAAATATTTTAAGGAGGGGCAAGACAAAATATGACCGAAAGACATATTTTACCCCCTTAATTCTATAATAGAATATAGTAATTCTGTAGCAAGTATTTAATCGATATTATTAAAAAATAACATATTAAAAAAGATAAAAATGAACATTGAGCACTTCTGTCGTCAATTGATTCGTAATGTCATTTTGTTTACAAATTTAATAGTGAAATTAGATCAGAAAATTACTGATAATTATCATGAATGGTGATGAATATGAAACCGGAAACGGGAAACTCAATAAACAAAAAGTAATTTAAGAAAAGATAATAAATAATTGTATTTTCTTTAAAAATTGCATTAGCCGTCATTCGGTAGATGTCAATACTTCTCTATACTTATAAGACGCATTTGCTATCTGTCTGTCTGTTCCCTTAAAACTCAAGATCCAGACAACCAAATAACGTGAAATTTGATACACGCAGTGACGCAACCGGGGAGGGGGGGGGCAGGAGGGCCAAATCATCAATACATAATTTACGTTATAAAGTTACAAAAAAGACTGTCAAACTGTCTTTTTTCAATGTATGAGCCCCCCCCCCCCCCCCCAACATTTTTTGCTGGTTGCGCCACTGGGTACACGTACACAAAATTACATGGGGAATGTTCTTAAACAGATTTCGTTCCATCTCAATGGGTACTTTAATTGTAATTAATTATTTTGGATATCAAAGACATGAAAATTGGCAAACTTTTACCCCGATCTCAGGTTTTACGAGCTTCTCTCCCACATAGCTAACTTACTATAAATATGATCTGTACGGGGAACCAAATATCACATTACTTACTACATTATTACATTCTATTCCTTCATCCATAGGAATTGTCATCTTTTGATACAGTCATGCCTAAAAGAGAGAGGGGGAGAGAGGGAGGGAGGGAGAGAGGGGAAGAGGGAGGGAGAGGGAGGGAAGAGAGGGAGGGAGGGAAAGAGGGAGAGAGAGGGAGGGAAGAGAGGGAGGAGAGAGAGGGAGGGAAAGAGGGAGGGAAAGAGGGAGAGAGAGAGGAACTGCCAAAAATGTTGTGTCTCACATTGCTTTAAGATACATGTACCCTTTTATTGCAATTTGCATGCACATAAACCCTTTTTTACGCGTCTTATTTTAAATCTTAATTAAACGTCAAATCACGCTTTTAAATAAACAGAAAACATTATTTTAAACCCGGGCAAAGCCGGGTACTTGCAACTAATTTTAAAATATGCCACAACAACTCTCAATAATGTGATTACTGTAAAATGTCAATTAATTATAATTTCTTTCAAATATTAAATTTAAGAAATAAATCAAATGAATTATGAAAATGAAAATGATACATATAAACTAAAATGAATTACAAAGTTTAAAAAGTTAAAATTTTAGTGGGGCAGACTGGAAATTCAAGGGGGGCGCCGCCCCCTTAAAAGTTTTAGGGGGGGCCGCTGCCCCCCTGCCCCCCCTGCTCCGCCGCCAGTGCTGTCAACAACCCATGAATGGCTACTACTGGCCTTGACCTTCTGGAATATTAAGTTAGCTCTTGTATCTGTCATTAAAATTTCATTAAAATTCTAATGGTTGCACAACCTTTTTTTATAATGTTTGCTAAATAATTCTCAAGGAGCTCAAGTGTCTGTGATGAAGTTAAGATAAAATGCTTTTGATCAAAGAAACATCAGAGATTCTCAAATTGTACAAACTTTACATTGGCATATGTGGACGAATATATCGACAGATTTTAAATGGGAAAAATATATATATATATATAAATAATAGCTGGGTTCTGCGTTAAATCGAAAGTAAAGAATTAACACAACAGTGTTCCAGTTTAAAATCGTTAAACGTTAACAATAGTGATAAAAATCATGAAAAAATCGAATCTGCCCGAAACAAAAAAATAACCTAGCCTACTGATCAAACCTAAGGGGATGTAACTCTATGCAAAGGTTTTGCAGTGTACAGCTAGGTAAAAATATTTCCTGAAATTTTTTTACAATAATGTACAATAAAATTGTTATTGGTCAACTAACAGTTCTAAGTGATAAATGTTTTTTTTTTTACATAAACCGATGTTAATTCAGATACCCTGTATAAAGAAAAAGTTTATTATTAAAGAATATTATCTTTAATTCACTGCATAATCTTCATTTTCAGAGCTGATCGGCATTTATTTAATTGGAAAGTTAACAGAGAGAAAAAAACATATTTTTAATTAACATCAAAACGTTGTGCTTATTCGATAGAACAAGTAGATGTCGATGAAGCTTATGTGCCATTTTATATGACAAGTTAGAGATAGCCGACCAAATCACTCATCTAAATGATCTCACAGCAATGATGGAAAAAAATTGAAATACTGACTGAATAAATGAGTGATTTCTAAATGTCATCTGTGATTGTCTAAGTCAGTGATCTACAACCTTTTTTCAACTCGCGGCACACGTGAACTGTTACTAAAATTTGGCGGCCAACATAAGAAAACTGATCTGCATGAATCATTGTGTTTTTCGACCTAACCCAATTCAAACTGTTAATCAGGGGATTTTGTTTTATATTTTTATTCTCTAACATGTTGTCTTGTTGTCAGTTTCTGGTTGTCATTTTGATTCCTTTTAAACTGTAACATCATAGACATGTCAACTGGAATTCTAAAAAAAAAATATAGTATATTCATGCGCTCATATATATATATCAGTTCAGTCATGCGTGCAAGTCTAGCTATCCCATGACTGACTTCATGGTGATACATATCTCTTGCAGGTTTTGATTTAATACAATGTCACTGGTACAGTTCAAATATTCTTGGCAATATCACGATTCAAGAAAGCCAACCTACAGAAAATGCAAGAATCCTGGCTCTATTTTATCTCGAAGCTAACAATCTACGTTAGCAAATTAAATTGCTAAATTGTATGAAACATGAATTGTATGAAAAATATGAATTGTATGAATTGTTTGAAATGTATGAATTGCATGAATTGTTTGAAATGTATGAAACATATGAATCGTATGAAATGTATGAATTGTATAACCGTATGAATTGTATAACCGTATGAATTGTATGAAACATGAATTGTATGAAACATATGAATTGTATGAAATGTATGAATTATATGAATTGTTTGAAATGTATGAAACATATGAATTATATGAAACATATGAATTGTATGAAATTTATGAAACGTAAGAATTGTATGAAACATGAATTGTATGAACGTATGAATTTTATGAAACATATGAATTGTATGAAACATATGAATAGTATGAAATGTATGAATTTTATGCAATGTATGGATTGTATGAAACATATGAACTGTATGAAATCTATGAATTGTATGCAATTTATGAAATGTATGAATTGTAGGAACTGTATGAAATCTATGAATTGTATGCAATTTATGAAATATATGAATTGTATGAACGTATGAAATGTATTAACTTATGAATTGTATGAAACACATGAATTGTATGAAATGTATGGATAGTATGAAACGTATGAACTGTATGAAAGTAAAATTTAAAACATTTAATATGTCGGTGAATTCGTGTATTTTGTTGTTCGAAAGTTTCTTGTGTTAATTTGAATTCACTGTATCTATATTTCTGAGTAGTCCAACTCGACGCTTTACTCACGCACACAATTTTATTTTCTACAATTAGTTCAAGTGATTAATGCCACACCCAATACAATACTTTCTTATTATCCACAGACAACGGAAATATTTTTTTTTCTGCAGTGATTCTTTCAAGCTTCTTCTGAATGATTTCCAGACATCTTTTTACAAACAGTGATTCGATTATGTTAGCTGTTGCTTGTGTATGTGTTGTTGTTTTGATAACCTTTATCGCCTAAAATCTTGACTTGAATCTATCTTTATCGCCACACCATATAAATCAAGACTTGAATCAATCTTTATCGATACACCATACAAAGCTAGACTTGAATCTATCTTTATCGATACACCATACAAAACAAGACATGAATATATCTTTATCGCCACACCATACAAATCAAGACTTGAATCTATCTTTATCGATACACCATACAAAACTAGATTTGAATCTATCTTTATCGATACACCATACAAAACTAGACTTGAATCTATCTTTATCGCCACACCATACAAATCGAGACAAGAACATGTATTTACCGACACACCTAAAGTAGTTATTTCGTCATGTTGAATATTCAAGACTTTTATCTATGTAAATTACCTATGCCTAAGATAAAATGTGACCAAAGATCTACGGGTAATTCTTTCAAGGTTAAATATTCCCTGATGTGTGTTTCCTAGGACCTAGGACGAGTTTCTATTCGGGGCCTAAAGCGAGTGTGATAGGCAGGGGCTGGGGCTGGGTAGAAAGTTTAGTTGATTTTTTTTTTCCTAAGAAAACTTAAAACTTGCCTGTTTTCCTGTCAACAATTAACAATACACTGACGTTTGAGTAGAATGGAGTACTTTCTAGATAGATAGATAGATAGATAGATAGATAGATAGATAGATAGATAGATAGATAGATAGTCTATTAAAATACATGTCATAAATAATAAAAAAAACTTTTGACTACAAACGTATTACTTCTTTAATCCAGATAAAGACTTGTTCCTTAGGGGAAAAAATGTCTGTTTTATTTTTACAGCCTTCTTTAAAAATAAAAAAAACTGTGGCCTGCGATTTAAAAGTCTGCCAACCTTGATATTAATGATTGTCATTTTTTTTAATATTCAGCTACTGTGTAAGAAATACTGATGTAAAAATGTGAACCAATTGTCTTATTCGTACATCAATAAACAACTGCATGGACAGGTTTCTTTATAGCAAACCATCTGTTTCATTGAGTTTGAAATACACATGGTGTATAAACGCTGTCCACAAAGCCGACCGTCTAATCGTAAACATGTCAAATTGACCTTGATATTTTGTTGAACGGGCATTGTATTATACCTGCCTATTCTGTAGATGTGTAAAACTGGTGTACACATTTCTTCAGGTTTGCAGGAAGGTTAATACATCTAGTGTTTGGGGGGGGGGGGGGGAAATCATAATTTATGTTTCATAGACCAACGGACGATTGTAAAAAATGTGTGGGTGTTTACATACATGTACACACATACAAATACATCAATGCATACACACACAAATACATACATGCATACACACACACAAATACATACATGCATACACACACACAAATACATACATGCATACACACACAAATACATACATGCATACACACACAAATACATACATGCATACAGACACACACAAATACATACATGCATACACACACACAAATACATACATGCATACACACACAATACATACATGCATACACACACAAATACATACATGCATACACACACACAAATACATACATACATACACACACACAAATACATACATATATACACACACACAAATACATTCATGCATACACAAACACACAAATACATACATGCACACACACACAAATGCATACATGCATATACACACACAAATACATACATGCATACTCACACACACAAATACGTTCATGCATACACACACAAATACATACATGCATACACACACACAAATACATGCATGCACACACACAAATACGTACATGCATACACACACAAATACATGCATGCACACACACACACACAAATACATACATGCGTACACACACAAACACATACATGCATACACACACAAACAAATACATACATGCATACACACACAAATACATACATGCATACACACACAAATACATACATGCATACACACACACAAATACATACATGCATACAGACACACACAAATACATACATGCACACACACACACAATTGCATACATGCATACACACACACAAATACATACATGCATACACACACACACAAATACATACATGCATACACACACACAAATATATACATGCACACACGCACACAAATGCATACATGCATACACACACAAATACATACATGCATACACACACAAATACATACATGCATACACACACACAAATACATACATGCATACACACACAAATACATACATGCATACACACACAAATACATACATGCATACAGACACACACAAATACATACATGCATACACACACACAAATACATACATGCATACACACACAATACATACATGCATACACACACAAATACATACATGCATACACACACACAAATACATACATACATACACACACACAAATACATACATATATACACACACACAAATACATTCATGCATACACAAACACACAAATACATACATGCACACACACACAAATGCCTACATGCATATACACACACAAATACATACATGCACACACACCCACAAATGCATACATGCACACACACACACAAATACATACATGCATACACACACACAAATACATACATGCATACTCACACACACAAATACGTTCATGCATACACACACAAATACATACATGCACACCCACACAAATACATACATGCGTACACACACAAATACATACATGCATACACACAAAAATACATACATGCATACACACACATATACATACATGCATACACACACACAAATACATACATGCATACACACACAATACATACATGCATACACACACACAAATACATACATGCATACACACACAAATACATACATCCATACACACACACAAATACATACATGCATACACACACACAAATACATACATGCATACACACACACACAAATACATACATGCACATACACACACAAATGCACACATGCTTACACACACACAAATACATACATGCATACACACACACAAATGCATACATGCACACACACACACAAATACATACATGCATACTCACACACACAAATACGTACATGCATACACACACACAAATACATACATGCACACACACACACAAATAAATACATGCGTACACACACACAAATACATACATGCATACACACACACACAAATACATACATGCATACACACACAAATACATACATGTATACACACAAATACATACATGCATACACACACAAATACATACATGCATACACACACACATAAATACATACATGCACACACACACAAATGCATGCATGCATACACACACACAAATACATACATGCGTACACACACACAAATGCATACATGCATACACACACACACAAATACATACATGCATACTCACACACACAAATACGTACATGCATACACACACACACAAATACATACATGTACACACACACAAATACATACATGCGTACACACACACAAATACATACATGCAAACACACACACAAATACATACATGCATACACACACAAATACATACATGCATACACACACACAAATACATACATGCATACACACACACAAATACATACATGCACACACACACAAATGCATACATGCATACACACACACACACAAATACATACCTGCATACACACACACAAATGCATACATGCATACACACACAAATACATACATGCATACACACACAAATACATACATGCATACACACACAAATACATACATGCATACACACACACAAATACATACATGCATACACACAAATACATACATGCATACACACACAAATACATACATGCATACAGACACACACAAATACATACACGCATACACACACACAAATACATACATGCATACACACACAATACATACATGCATACACACACAAATACATACATGCATACACACACACAAATACATACATACATACACATACACAAATACATACATATATACACACACACAAATACATTCATGCATACACAAACACACAAATACATACATGCACACACACACAAATGCCTACATGCATATACACACACAAATACATACATGCACACACACCCACAAATGCATACATGCACACACACACACAAATACATACATGCATACACACACACAAATACATACATGCATACTCACACACACAAATACGTTCATGCATACACACACAAATACATACATGCACACACACACAAATACATACATGCGTACACACACAAATACATACATGCATACACACAAAAATACATACATGCATACACACACATATACATACATGCATACACACACACAAATACATACATGCATACACACACAATACATACATGCATACACACACACAAATACATACATGCATACACACACAAATACATACATCCATACACACACACAAATACATACATGCATACACACACACAAATACATACATGCATACACACACACACAAATACATACATGCACATACACACACAAATGCACACATGCTTACACACACACAAATACATACATGCATACACACACACAAATGCATACATGCACACACACACACAAATACATACATGCATACTCACACACACAAATACATACATGCATACACACACACAAATACATACATGCACACACACACACAAATAAATACATGCACGTACACACACACACAAATACATACATGCATACACACACACACACAAATACATACACATGCATACACACACAAATACATACATGTATACACACAAATACATACATGCATACACACACAAATACATACATGCATACACACACACATAAATACATACATGCACACACACACAAATGCATGCATGCATACACACACACACAAATACATACATGCGTACACACACACAAATGCATACATGCATACACACACACACAAATACATACATGCATACTCACACACACAAATACGTACATGCATACACACACACACAAATACATACATGTACACACACACAAATACATACATGCGTACACACACACAAATACATACATGCAAACACACACACACAAATACATACATGCATACACACACAAATACATACATGCATACACACACACAAATACATACATGCATACACACACACAAATACATACATGCACACACACACAAATGCATACATGCATACACACACACACAAATACATACCTGCATACACACACACAAATGCATACATGCATACACACACAAATACATACATGCATACACACACACAAATACATATATGCATACACACACAATACATACATGCATACACACACACAAATACATACATGCATACACACACACAAATACATACATGCATACACACACAAATACATACATGCATACACACACACAAATACATGAATGCATACACACACACAAATACATACATGCACACACACACAAATGCACACATGCATACACACACACAAATACATACATGCATACACACACACAAATGCATACATGCATACACACACAAATACATACATGCATACTCACACACACAAATACGTACATGCATACACACACACAAATACATACATGCACACACACTCAAATAAATACATGCGTACACACACACAAATACATACATGCATACACACACACAAATACATACATGCATACACACACACAAATACATACATGCATACACACACACAAATACATACATACATATACACACACAAATACATACATGCATACAGACACACACAAATACATACATGCATACACACACACAAATACATACATGCATACACACACAAATACATACATGCATACTCACACACACAAATACGTACATGCATACACACACACACACAAATACATACATGCACACACACACAAATACATACATGCAAACACAAACACACAAATACATACATGCATACACACACAAATACATACATGCATACACACACACAAATGCATACATGCTTACACACACAAATACATACATGCATACAGACACACACAAATACATACATACATACACACACACAAATACATACATGCATACAAACTCACAAATACATAATGCATACACACACAATACATACATGCCTACACACACACACACAAATACATACATGCATACACACACACAAATACATACATGCATACACACACAGAAATACATACAAACATATGCACACATAGACACACACAAAACACGCATCCATACACACACATACATACACATACACAATACATATATACAAACAAATACATGCATCTACACACATACATAAAACATACACAATACTACATGCATACAAACAAATACATGCATCCACACACATACATAAAACATACACAATACTACATGCATACAAACAAATACATGCATCCACACACATACATGTATAAAAAAAGATATAAATAACAAATACATGTATACTTATACATGCATATAAACAACATACATACAAACAAACACACACTTTGATACATACAAATACACACATTCATACATACACACATACATACATACACACTACATACATACATATAAACATACATACAAGCACACACCCACACATACATACATATAAACATACATACAAACACACACCCACACATACTTATACACATACACAATACATAATACATACATACCTACCACCTACATACAGCCTTGATACATAGACATACAATCATATTTATGATGCAAAATATGACTAGAGATTAAAATGAAAACTTTGTTGTTTGTTATTGTTGTGATAAAAGGTTCCAAAAAATATTTAGACAGACATATATATATATATATATATATATTATACAGTGATATACATGGGTCAATATACAATAAATTTTACGTATGTTATAATACTTTATAAGTTTTGTTATTAATCAAAAGAAATATGTTTCAATAATCATTAATTAAATTCAGTTTAATCATTTCTGAAATAAATCATATATTCAGGATTGTCAGCATAATAAGTTTGAGTAGCCCGAACACACACATAAAAGTTCCCTCTTGGGGGCTGTCCATTAATTACGTCAACAAAATAGGGGGGGGGGGGTCAGAAAATTTTTGACAATTGTTGACAAGGTGGAGGGGGGGGAGGTGAAGAAAAGTTGACGTCAACAATGTTATTTTTTTTTAATTTAATATAACTACTTAATAAAGGAAAATTAAGCAGCGTTTGCAGTCCTGTGTTACTTAACATTCAGTATTTTAATTAAACTAACTATATTCCTACTAATTTTGCCACATAAACATTTTGGAAGCCACCTTTTTTTTGGGGGGGGGGGGGGGAGGGGGGTAATCAAATGTTGACGTAATTTTATGGGGGGGGGGGGGGGAAGGGTCTCTGGAAGTTTGACAAGTTGTTGACAAGGGGGAAGGGGTTAGGTAAAAATCACCAAAAATTTGTTGACATAAATAATGGAAAGCCCCTTGTTTTCTGAAGATTATGTGGAGCAACAGATATGAACCGTGAACAGCTTTATGGGAGAATTTAAAATTGTGCGAACTACGTAGCGAAATGTTATCTTTGTGAGCTCTCACGCGCGCGCAAACTGGGGGAAACACACCCCCCCCCCCATCTCATACTTTTACTGGGGACCTTGCATTATTAATTTGCCATTTTTAATACCGGCCTTGTTTTGGAAGAGATGGTAATTAAAACAATACATCTGAGATGCACTAATGTTTTACGTTACCAAGGGTGCGAACATATTTGTTTTAACCCTACAATGCCCCATGATTCATATATGAATCAAACATATTTTTTTCATCATTATAATCTTATTGTTAACTTTGGCCTAAAAAGGTGAATGTATTTATTCACAGCGGAAGAGCATGCGCAATCAACTTTTGCTTAATATTATTGCAGGTTGCTACCCATTTGTTTACAAAGTAAATATAAAAAATGGTATATCAATACGAAACAGTGTGAGCTATAGGCAGTCCCGTAGCGTGAAAATTCTACAGGAGGGGCCAGGCATTCTACAGCAGGGGCCAGGCAATAGCATGTGGGGCCAGGTAATACATTTTACTAAGTAGAAAAAATAAGCAGGGGGTACCAGACAAAACTCAGGGGGGCCCGGCCCCCCTGCCACCCCCGCACGCTACGGGCCTGGCTATAGGATCAAATGAATGATATTGATCAATGTGATATAAACATAAATCTTTGAGTTAATAAACAGACGACTGAGTACGTGTATTACAAATCTGCCGTCTTTTCCAATCTTTCTGTTAACATCGTCAACCGACTTAGAAACAAAGAGTCAGGCACTGATATAAATAGATGAAGTAGGTTGCTGTCTAACTCCACCCCCATCTAAAAGAAAAAGTTTTATTTTGATGTAACACAATAACAATTTCAAGTTCAATGTGTCGCTAACTAAAAGTACAAATCTTCTGAACCATTTTGATAATGATAGGTAGTTACTAGTGTTTGAAAAAAAAAATTGGTGAGATTCATAATAAGATAACAGTATATATCTCCGTAAAGGTTGGCGATTTAAGCGCTTTACGGTGGCGATCTAAGCGCATTATAGTGGCGATCTAAGCGCTTTACGGTGGCGATCTAAGCGCATTATAGTGGCGATCTAAGCGCTTTACGGTGGCGATCTAAGCGCTTTACGGTGGCGATCTAAGCGCTTTACGGTGGCGATCTAAGCCTTTTACGGTGGCGATCTAACCGCATTACGGTGGCGGTCTAAGCGCTTTACGGTGGCGATCTAAGCGCTTTACGGTGGTGATCTAACCGCATTACGGTGGCGATCTAACCGCATTACTGGGCTAATTTTTAAATTTTGAGTGAAGGAGTCAGAGGGGCTTTAGTTATAAAACAAAACCAGTGGTTTTTTGTGCCGGTACGCACCGGTACGGCGTACGGGCACCTTTTTCAATGTGGGGAAAAAATTATTTCTTTTCTTGTAGTTGAACGTTTATTATCAATTTATTATATTATTAATTTGTTAAAATTGAATTATTTTAAAATTGTGCGTACTAAAAACAAAACTAGACGCTGGGTTTTAGCTAAAATTTAGGCAATCCATCACTGAGTACCGGCATCTATTTTTTTTTTACATCAGAAGCACTGAACCAAACTATTGGCTGAATATTCGCAATGGTGGCTTTGACAGTGTTTAAACTAAGACCCTCAGACGTACCTTTAACTAAGGACCACAAGTATACCGCGGAACATCTTGAACCCCTAATAATCTTTGACAAGACTTGCCCTTCGGTTTAGTTTTTGTTTGAAATTGAGGTATAGAACAATAGAAGTCCCAGCAGGGCCCAGTCAGAATTTCACAGAGTCGTTTGGGGCCCTTTGCAAAATACATTTGGATGTTCTAGGAAAAGTAACTTGGTGGCACTACTCAAAGGTACATCGGGAAGCATAAGCAACGTACGATCCGATGCCAAAAGTAAAGAAAGATTTTGGGAGATGTGTAGGGGACATGACTGGCTCATCTCAATTGTACTGAGGGATTTATCTGGGGATAAATTTTGTAAGTAAAACTAACATTTATGAGCCTTATAAAAGGAAATATTTCGGGTCCTAGGCAAAGGTATATTTGGGGTCCTAGACAAAGGTATATTTGGGGTCCTAGACAAAGGTATGTTTGGGGGCCCTAGACAAAGGTATATTTGGAGTCTTAGACAAAGGTATATTTGGGGTCCTAGACAAAGGTATATTTGGGGCCCTAGATAATGGTATATTTGGGGCCCTAGACAAAGGTTCATTTGGGGCCCTAGACAAAGGGGCCCTAGACAAAGGTATATTTTGGGCCCTAGACAAAGGTATATTTCGGGCCCTATACAAAGGTACATTTGGGGCCCTAGACAATGGTATATTTGGGGCCCTATTTGGGGTCCTAGACAAAGGTATATTTGGGGGTCTAGACAAAATTGATTTTAAGATCGCCGCTTGCAAGTCATGGGCCAGTAATAATCTTTACAAACAGGGACCCATCAGATTCCCTCAAACTGTGACGTCATGCCAGGGACACTCAGCTGTTCATTTCGCCCATCCACTGTGGCGGACATGAGTCAGTTGGTGAACCAGATGAAGACGAAAATATGGGCCCATCAAATAAAAGAAAGACAGAAGTCAAGGTATATATATATATACATACAT